>PVIC010001038.1:0-100425 GCA_004025085.1 Thryonomys swinderianus
GCGTAAGGACCTGAGTTCGATCCCTGGTTACCACATATAATGCTGGGCGTGGTGGCTCACGCCTGTAATCCCAGCACTCGGGAGGCAGAGACAGGAGGATTGCTGAGTTCACGGCGGCTTGCCTGGGCACCATAGTGAGCTCAGGGCCAGCCTGAACTACAAAGCAAGACCCTGTCTCCAAAAAGCAAAAAAAAAAAAATTGTGAGTTTGACTTAATTTTTGTGAATTTAAGCATGAATAGCCAGTGGTGGCCATATTGGATAGTTCAGGTCTGTCCCAGAGTGGGCGCCATCTTTAACCTGGAGCCCATGTCCCTCCCCTGGTCCTACCCTCATGTTTCATGTCCCATTTAGGTCCCTGTCTCTGCCCCTGTGGACACCTATACCTCCACATGATGGCCTTGCCTGCAGTGGAACCTCCACAATGCTCAGCACCCTCACCCTTAAATCGATGTGCAGTCCCTACTCCCCCAAATCCATCAACAACCCTGCTCCAGATCCTGAGGCTGCAGAGGGTTGGTAGTATAGTGTTCAAAAAGACGCAACTAGGATACTTTGGGAGATCTAGTCATTTCCAAAGAAGAAGACAGAGAATAAGTTAAGATCCTTAATTTCTTGAGCCAACAGTAAGGAAGAGGAGTGATCCAACTGAAAATACAAGGGTGCAATAACCAATAACCTGACAGAGCAGCACTGCCAGGCATTCTAGCCACTCCAGGTCCAGTTGTAATCAAATGGAAGTGCTCTCTGCTCTGGGCTCCCTGGAGACAGACAGCTGCCCTCTGTGTAGTCTCCTCTGGCCTCTGAGAGCCACACCAGGGACTCATTGTCCTCCACCTTCACACTGAGGTTGGCCGGAGTCAACAGCCTCAGGGGACAGAGGGCAAGAGGAGCAAGTTCTGACTTCCTGTCTGGTGGGGTGAGGGTGAGTGACAAGCAGTTCCACAGTGATGGCCCTGGCTCCTGCAGACAGCCTCGCTCACCACTGCAGCTCCCTGCGGTGCTGGAGCACTTCCCATGGCCCCTTCGGGCTTAGAGACAGGCCCAGCCCCCCTGTTAGTAGGCCCAGCGTGCCACGGCAGCTCCTTATCTCTCTCCTGTTGCCCCATCACCTGCTTCCTGCCAGGCTCCCAGTGGATGCAGGTCTCTGCTGCCTCTTCCAGAAGAAGGACCAATACAGGCAGAGGGGCAAAGAAAAACAGCAGAGAAGAGAGCAGTGGGCTGGGGGAGCAGGGGTGGATAGCTGGGCTACAGAGAGGCTCAGGTAGGTGGGAAGCTGGGGCCAGTCTTGGTGACCAAGCACCAAGCAAGAATGATGCAGTATCAGAGCAGATGGCACTGGGGACTTCAGGGGAGCTGGAGTGTCCACGGTACTAGGCACGGTCATCACCCAGGCAAAGGGTCTGTAGATCCATGTGACCCCACTGGGGAAGAAGTGAACTGTGCTTTGGTCATCAAGCAAAGACTAGACAGGGGACCACAGTGGAAGAAAGTGTGGGCACTGCTTTAATTTCAAGTTAAAATATGTCTTTGTTCTCTCATGTACAAATGTATTCATACCAAAAACTTAAACAGGCATTCTCTCTAAATATAAGGAGTTTTAACATTTCCTGCTGTTTTTAGCTTAGTATTCAATATTTCCTTGCCTAAATGGCTCCCAAATTGGGTTGGGGTCTCTACATATTTCCTCTGTATAGTTGGATTATTAGAAGTGGTTAAGCCTACAGAGCTATTTTCATTTGATAGTTTGAGTTATGTGACTGTAGGAGCTTCTGTGAAATCTGTTAAGTGTTTCAGCTAACATAATTTTTGGGTAATCATTTGTAATAAACTTTGTTTTTAAGTCTAAACAAATAAAAACTACACTTGACTGTAACTCCATTTTGGCTTCCATGGCAACTACATGAGGAAAATCCCATTAATATTCAAGTGCATCAGCTTAGGGTCAAGCGACCGCCAGAGGATCCAGTGCTTCTGCCTGTTAAATGAGGACATTCGAATCCCACCTCTTAAACCCTTATTGGCTAAGCAAATGTGAGGACATATTACACAGTACATAAGTGTAGACATATCACAGTAGAACTGTACTTGTCAATTTTCTCCCTGCATAATTCAGATTTTCTCTATTTTAGAAAAAATATGTTTCTAATACATATTTTATACCAGATGCCATTTGAATCGAGTGTGGCACACTGGCAAGGCTCTATGTGCTGAGATAGGGGCTATTCTTTGGCAGTTCCTTGGACAGCATAATGACCTCTGATGTCTTCATAGCCAAGAGAACATGGGCGCTTGGCTGGCATTTCCAAAGATGGAGCTGCTGGAGGGGTTATTGCCCCTCAGTTGGAGGGAAACAGAATTTTTTAATAGCATTGTGCATTTGTGCGTATAGAACTACGCTAATATCTTCAAATATAGCTGAAAAAAATATCTATTTCTGAAATATTTTTAAAGATCACTTTGGCTGAAATTTTACCAAGATACCATGATAACACCAACATTTTTACATCATCTGCTCCCACCTGCCACTTCTTGGTATTCAGTTGATGGTACTTTGACCTTCAGTAGATTTTTTTAAGAATGATTTTATAGTGTGTATTACTTTTTTCACAGATCATTGATAACATTAATTACTTAAACAGACCAAGATTTCAGGGTTAAGCACAATGGCTGATTTGTTCACATTTTTTTTCCTCCCATCCTAATTAATTCATAGGAATGAAGTCCTCTGTGAAGAACACACAGAAGGTGAAAGAAATATTCCAGTGATCCATTAGAAGCATTACCAATTAAATCACTGCTTTGTGAAAAAAAAATCAGTAACAAATGAGTGTGACAAAATTATAAGTATCTATACAAGGGAGTATAGAATGCATGGGTGGGGTGTCTATAAGTTTTTCTCCATAACATTATCTGCTAGTTTTATTTTTGACAATCCCTGCCCCTGTCGTTTAAGCAGAACATTTTTTCTCCAAATTAAAACCAATTAAAAACTATTTAAGGAACACTCTGCAACAACAACGTTTAGCAGAATTAACACCACTGACTGCAGAAACAAGGCGGCAGAAGTTGCGAAACTTATCGGTGATTTCACTAATGTCAAGTCGCAGTGGAGACATTTGAAGTTCGCTTCTAATTTTCCAGCTTATCTGTGTTGCCTGGATAGTGCTTGGTGCTGACATGTTTTACAGAATAAGTTTTAAAGTTTGTTTAAGTTGTTCTTCTGTTATGTCAGGAAAGAGTTCTGTCCAGTAATGAATATGGTATATGGGGAAGGTACTGCACTAAACCCTGAATCCATTTTTTATGGATTATGCCACTGGATCAAGGGGAATCTAAATGGTTTCATTTGTGCAGAGAGCCCAAAAGCTAACTAACTCATCCAGTTTTACAGAAGGCAAAGGAGGAAATTAAATGTTGTAGCACTCATTTTACTCTGGTGTTTATTTTCAGCTTTTCAGCCAGCCTCTAAGACAAGAATGTTTATCATCCCTCTTTTACAGGTGAAGGGACTATGGAAGGAAGGTAAGAAGCGTGCTCAAGGTCAAGTAGTGTGAGGATATCCCAACCCAGACTCTTGAAAACTTTCACAAAACCAAGGAAAGCTCATTTCCATTAACTCAGGAACATGAGCCGGTTGGTGCCTGCCTTGATGATCAGCTAGAATGTTGAAATCTGTTAAATGTTTCACCTGACATAATTTTTAGGTAATCATTTGGAATGAGAACAGGGATGCTGGACGGAGCTCAGCTTTCTGATGTGTTCCAGGACATGCCTGACATCGGGGCAACCTCTTCACCTGGCTGCCTGACATGAGTGGAGGACACCTGCAACTTCTGCTCTCTGATGAGGCTGGTAAGTCAGGTGCTCAAGGGGCCAGCCCAGCACAGGGGAAAGCCTCAGATGTGAGTCCCAGCTCTGTCATTTACAGATTGTGGGCTGGGCACAGAAGCCCAATGCACATGCAAAACACATTTAGAAGAGGAGGGGTAGGAAATGATCTAGCCAACATCAAAGGCTGTCTGGAGGAATAAATTCAATGATCTGTGAAAAAAAAAAAAAGAGCACGTGACCCTTGTGCAGGCCACTGAGCCTGCAGTGAAGTGACACTGGCCTGAGTTCACATATTACCTCCAATCCTTGCTGTTCAAAGTATGTCTTGCCCCCAGGAGCCCTGGATCCACTAATTTAGAAGCCACATGTTGTATCCATTCCAAGTGAGACACACTGCCAGGGCAAGTTAGCCTCATTCACTTATTCCTTATTACAAAAATAGAACTGATAGACCACTTGAGGATCATCCAATCTAGGAATGGTAAATTCTTGGCCTGAGCATAGCCATCCCTTCCTGTGACAGGGCAGACATTGCTAATCAATCAGAGAGCACTTTCATCACGCTCAGGAAGCCGCTTCATTTCCTTCCCCCATCACAACCCAGGAATTCCTAGCACTCCTTACCATTCACAGGGATATAGAACCTACGTACAAGCCATCCCTGACAATGTGGTCTAATGCTTTCTGTATTCCTAGGTCGACTTTATCTCTGGTTTAATTAAGCCTGTTTCTCCAAAATTCTGTCTACTTTAACATTTATTCCCCTATTTGTGTTCAATAAATTATATGGTTGCATTGGTTAAACGCAAACTGAGTGTCATCAAAATTCAATAATGTCCCCAAAGGTGGAGAATCTAAATCTTCTAAATCAATTATTGCCTGTATGGCATGTTCCCTCCCCCTTCTGTTGTCCACATCAATGTTTTAGGTTGGGAAGAAACTCACAAAGGCTCTAATAGATCACCCTGATCCACTCAAAAACTAAGATGGAAGACACCAGAAAGCTTTTTAACTGCTCTGAGACCTTGAGCCACACTTCCATGTCCTCTGGCAGCCCAGTTCCGTCTCCTGCTTGGAGCTGGAATAAGCAGCTTTGCCACCGAGAAAGGCTGGGGCGCCAAGCCTGCCGTCCTCTGGCGGCCTTCACCCAGCTCCCCATTCTCAAATGCTATTTGTGAAAAGCTCCAAAATAGGACTGATATTCTGAACTTAATTTCTGCTCACAAGTAATAGGAGACGGATGCCCCTGCTTAAGTTGTGCCAGTCAGCCAGTGGGAAGCAGCCCAGGTTTTTGGAAGGCAAATTATGAAGAACTAGAATACAGTGTAGGCGCATATACCAGCTGGATCCAATTTCAAGTGACAATTAATGGCAAATTCTTGTAACCACATTAAGAGCCATTGTCATTCATTTGAGATCAGTTAAACATGAAAAAATATAAAAACCATCTTGAGTTCATGGAATATAAATATTTGTCTATTTTTTTTTGCCAGTGTCCCAGAGAGACCAGAAGATGTTGGCAGATTGGGGTTCTGTAAACATGCTCACAAAAGGGGAAAAAATAAGGAACCTGACTCTTGTGGGGTTAAACTATTTGTCAACTTTTCCATTTCCTCAGCCAGAAGATAATTAAACAGTAAGCAGATGTCAGAATCAAATTGGTTCAAGGCAAGATTGCTCAATGACTTGTGGTGTTTGTAATTTCTGTGCACTGTCTATATACCATTCCTCAGTTGGGACAAGAAGCAGAAATTCACCTGATTATTTCTGTCCCATGAGTGTAGGGCTCGCCTGACAAATCTACCTACATACAGTCACTGTAGATATCAGGAAACCAGAAGAGCTTTCCTGGAACAATGCTGTTGGCATAATAGAACAGAGAGATGTCATGGCTTTTCTAAAGAGCAGAGAGATGGGAAAGGAAGGAAGGAGAGAGAGAAAAAAAGGAGGTGAAGTATAAAGCTAGAGATAAGGAAAGGGAAGGGCTGAAAGGAGAGAAAAAATAATAAAAGATTCAGAGAAAGGAAGTCTTTGTTGAGGGAGACAGACCAAATACAGCACAATCAAAAGGGCTTGGTTAGCCAGACTTGATGGTACACATAGTCTTGGGACTCTGGGAGGTTGAGGCAGGAGGAACACTTGATCAGGCCCAGCTTGGCTAACTTAATGATTCAGTGGGACATTGACTCAAAAAGTACAAAAGGGCTGGGGATGTCCTGGGTTCAGTCCTCAGTACCACAAAAGGGGAGTGGCATCGTCTTTGGGATGAAGTCTGCTGTTTGTTTCCTCCACTCTCACCGTGGGTCCTTAGGCCACTTAGCAGACCTCTCAGTGTCAGTCTGACCACAACTGTGCTCTGCACAGGCTCGCTGTGGGTATGAAGAATGGTTGCTGTGAGTCTGGAAGTTGTACAACCCTCTAGCACTGTCTTAATTTTCCATAAAGATTGAGAGAACCTGGATGAAGGGGCTGAAAGAAACGAGGGTTGTGGTAGGATGGCAAAGGTTTCCTCTCCTTTCGACAGGGCTCTCAGTCTGCTTGGGACCAAATGTGCTTCAGAGTTTGGTGGACGAACTCTTTCAGATCCTATTCTAGATCTTCCCTCTTAAAATATACAACACAGGGCCGGAGATTTAGCTCAGTGGTTCCGGCGCCTGCCTCACAAGCGCAAGGTCCTGAGTTTGATCCCCGGTAACCACATAGAATGCTGGGTGTGGTGACTCATGCCCACCAGCAATCAATACCACGGCACCACAGTGCCGGGTGTGGTGGCTCACTCCTGTAATCCAAGCGCTCAGGAGGCAGAGACAGGAGGAGTGCTGAGTTCAAGGTTTACCTGGGCTACATAGTGAGCTCAGGGCCAGCCTGAACTACAAAAAAAGCGAGACCCTGTCTCAAAAACAAACAAGCAAACAAAAAAATATATATATATACAATACACACACACACACACACACTCCACCTAGCACACCTCACTAGTTGCCAAACACAGCCAGCGTAGCCAGTAAAGCCTCAACTCAGGTTCCTGTTGAGTAACTTACCCAGACATCTGCTCCCAAAGACCCATTAGCTCATGAGCTGTGGGTTCACACTTTCCCTGTCTCATCTCCAAGAGCACCTCACAGTGTGGTTTTGGATGGCCAGAAACCTGTTCTGGGCTTCCATTGTTGCACCAGGAAGTGAAGTCGGCCAGTTTGATTGGAAGAATCGCCACCCTCGTGACACTGGAGGCCCTCACCCCTTAGCCATTGAAACCGAATCTAGATAGGAGGCAGACTCTCTTCCCTCTCTCACCCTCCTCAGACTCCTCAAGGACTACACAAGAGCCTCCCTTCATTCTTTCTGGCTTCCAAGTGACCTTGGCCAAGGCCAAACTGAGCAGGGGACAGAAGGGAGAAGAGCGAGACAAGCACTCCTTCTTGCCCTTCTGCAGAGCTCCCCAGCTGACCGGCTCTCCATGGAAGGCCACGTCCCTTGGCTTCCTCCGTGGCTCTCCTCTCGGGACCCCTCAGCAGCTTCCTCTCATGCCCCTGCAGGGGTCAGGGAGGAAACAGCTCTGCTGCGCCCAGCCCTGGGTGTCTGCCTAGGCCTTGAGGTCCTCCTACCCCTTGACCACTAGCAAGTAGCCTCTTTACCCATAAAGCGTCCACCAGGGGAGAGGCTAAGGGGGACCCCTCAGTGGTCATACAGGGCCAGGGGAGAACGAGCAAGGGGGATCAAAGGAGGGGAGGGCAGCCTTGGCAAGGTCAGGCCAGCCTGGTGTGGAAGAGGAGGAGGAGTGTAGCCAGGCTTCAGGGAGGGAGAGAGGCACCAATCCAGGCGTGAAGTGTGGGTTCGACCAAGGCTCCTGTGCATCCTGAGAAAGGAGGGTGGCCCTGGGTCGGGAAGGAGTGAGGGACATGGTTGGCAAAGCCAAGGAGGGCCAGATGGCAGGGAGCTTGAGAATGAGAGCGAAGCCCAAGACGGTCCTATGGGCAGCAGAAGACGCTGGCTGGTTCTTGAGCAAGGGAATGGCCCCACCACACGGAGCTATTTCGGGAACATTAATCTGGCAGTGGAGACCAGATGGCAGTAGTACCATTTGGGTAGCCCTATGCAAAGGGCACAGCGGACCCTGCCGGAAGTGACTCACCCACCCCACCCCCGCTTCTCCTGAGCAGCAGGGGCAGAGGCAGTACAGACGCTACCCCAAAGCAATTCAGGCTTCTGCCAGCCTCAAAAGAGCAGACAAGGAAGAGCATCGCATCCTGAGCGTGGAAGGGAAAACACATTCTTGGAAGAGGCTCCTCTCAAACTATCCACCCACACCCCCAGAATAAGGGGAAGCAATCTGTTTCTTCTGGCATCTGATTCCAAATGCTCCCGAGGCCAGGAGGACCCAAATGAATTCCTCTGCTTGTGCATGTGAGAACAGCCCAATGGGGACCATCTGTCAGAACGGGCCTCCAACACGGGTGTGGGAACAGTAACCCCCAAAGGGCACTATTTTGGGGTTTCCAGGAAAGCATCCTATAAATATCTGCAGCCACCAGCCAGAGCCCTCTCTCTAGCACTTTGCTTAATGAAGCCCAGGCGATGGGCACCCCTCACTGAGGTCTCAGGGTGGACATGTTTGGGGGTGGGAGGAACCTGAGGGCTCTGACCATTTCAGTCACTACAGACTCAGAGTGGAGAACAGAAATCCTAAACTTCCTGCAAGAAACTGCTTGAGATGGCTTGAAGATTGCTTTTCATCCCAGAGGGAGCGAAGAAGGCCCTCTGCTTCCTCAGGGGGCTCCTCACACACACTGTGCTTACCTCCCTGGTTGTGTTTGTGGTGTGAGATTAGCAGAGCATGAAGGGAGCCAGAAGGTGCTTGTCCAGGCGAGGAAGGAGTTAGAGAGCTTGTGCGAGGAAAGAAGAGGCTGCCTCCAGGCTCTGGAAGACCTGAAGACTGAGAGGCCCAGTCGTGGAGACAGAGCCAACCAAGAAGGGCAGGTCAGGGTTGGAAGGAAACTCAGAAAGTGAGTGTCACAGAGCCAGGAGGAGGTTGTGGCCAGATCACCAAAGGCTCCTGGAGGCAGGTCCTGAGGATGACAGTGATGAAGGTCAGGGATGACTCTGGGAAGAGCAGTTCCAGTGCAGCTGATTTCCACCCCCTCACTCCCTCTGGGGCACATGCATCTGCCCCCAGGAGAGCTGAGAAAGACAATCCGACCAACCTAAAGTCACCCAGAGGGTGGGGTGGGGACTTCACCCTGCTACCTGCTACCTGCTGCCTTCAACCTGGGGGCCATTGAAGGCATGGTTGACAGTGATGTTGGTGACACTGACTGTGATGAAGATGGTGATGATGACTTGGTGGTTATTCATATGGGAAAGTTAATAGTGATGGTGAAGTGAAAAATAACTGCATTGTGGAATCAGAAAGAGTTAGGTCTACAGCGCAGCCGGTCTGCAAATCAGGAACTTTTCACCTTGGAGCCTCGGTTTCCCCAGCTGGAAGACAGTGACTCTACAGCCTGCCTCAAAGGACAATTGTAAGAATGACATGGCTGGGGAAGCACCTGCTCCTGAAGATGTGTCTGACCCTCTGTCTTTGGGACAACCTTCAGGTACACGAGTCTTACCTTCCCCGCACGTCTCAACCAGAGTTCATGCCAACCTCAGAGTCAGTGGCCATCTTTGTGCCAGCTGTTCCCCAACCAACCCACCTTGTGCCTCCTTCAGTCTGGCAACAGTGCCCTGCTAGGGTCCCCACCACCACCCTCTTGTTTGTCTCTTTAGTTGATGATCACTCAAGAGACTGGAAGGAAGAGAGGTGGGAGGAGGACTGATCCTTGCTAAGCCCTGCTCTGGTCTCATGGTGCAGAGAGGGGGTGAGAAGTGTGAGAGCTTGGGTCTGGAATCAGATGGACCTGGAAACAAGCACTTTCCCTCCTTCAAGTCATCACTTTCTTTACCCTGAGGTCCACCATGACCGTGACCCCAGCCCACCCATAACCCCTTCCCAAGCACCCAAACCCTTTCTAACTTGCTGTACATGTTATTCTTATGCATCACATTTGTCTGTCTTCTTCCACCAGATTACAAATCTCAAAGGAAAGTAATGGGTCTTGTGCTCTTTGATGTATCTCCACTCTCACGGGAGGGAGGGACAGCTCACAGCAAGGGCTCACTGTGTGTTTGTTGAGTGAAGGAAATAACAGCTCGACCATTAGCAATGTAAACACAGTTAGCTCATCCATAACTGAACTTGAATCAGCTCTTTCTGGTTCCAAAACCAGGGCCCTTTCACTCCAACAAATTCAAGTGTCACCCTCATCATAGCTCCCTGCCTAAGCCCACCCCTCATTCCTGCAGCCCTCTCCCAATGAAGGGCTTGCTCTCGCATGAGTCTCTTGAGGGATCCCAGGGCTGGGTGACAGCTGAGGAAGATCAGATGCTTCCTGGCTTCCTGGCTTCCAGAGGGGATCCGTTCCCATCGAGGTGCCTGGGGTGACAGAGGAAAACCCAAGAGATGTCTGGCCCAGCCCGCCTGAGCTCAGCAAAGCCTGGTAGACTTTCAGTACTTCACAGCCCACTCCAGGTCAAAGGGCAATAAGCAGGTCTACTGTGTGCTTGCTCCCCGGGTCCCACCTACTGGGAAAATACAGGTAAATCAAACAGTCCTGTTTGTTCTCCCAGCACAGCAAACAAAAACACGACCCATTCTGCTGCAAGGGCTGCCCTGTGGCTCAAGAGGAGAGATTAAAGTAAAGAGAAGACAAATATTTTCTTGGAGAAAATGATAAAACTTGAGGCAGAAAAACAAAACAGCCTTCAAAAGGGCAGCTGGTGTAGTGCCGCCCCCAGGAGCCATCAAGGAACATTCCAGAAGAGAAGAAGGATGTAGCCTCCGAGGTTCCCATCTCAGAACGATGCAGAACCTTGAGAGACCCAGGCCCCTGGCAGACAGCTGCCCTTCTGGTGGGCAGGAAGGGGGACCCATGGGAAGAAGTGCTTTTGAGGCTGTGTGCAGGGGACAGACCTGGGGGACCAGGGAGCCTCATGCTCAGGAAAGGTGGCACTGTCCTTTGTCTTTCCTACTGGAAATGACACTACTGACACTGAAGTGGAGGATTCCAGGGACGGAGCAGGACAGGACAGAGCTTAGGGTGATGGCAGGATGTGCCCGGCTTGCTTCTCGTGTCACCCGTTCATCACACCATCATTCAGCCAACATGGGAAGCACCCGGCCAGTGCTACGGGTCTCAGCCCTGAGCCTGTTTAGGTCTGCAGAAGGGGGCTGCTGCCAGATCACTGGGAAGATAAAGGGTGACATGCCTAAGCGGATGGGCACAGGGGCTGGGTCGTGATAGTCTGGCCACGTCAGGAATCCTCAGCTCACTGTCTCCCTTCCTCTTGCCTGGTGCTCCATCCCCACCGTTCCATCTGCCTCACCCCATTCATGCTGCCCTCTTGGCCTTTATCTCCACTTGGCCGTCCTTCCCACTGGCTATTCCCACTTGGTGGTCAACCTTCTTCTTCAGTGTCCCTCCAAGCCTGATCTTCTTGTGGGTGTCCATGAAGGCAGTTCCTCTCACAAGGTCTGTCCCCTGCCTTTCCGGGTCCTCCGTCCAAGTCACCCACACGGCAGGTGTCTGCGGGAGTCACCCAAACCTTGGCCCAGTCCCCGCTCTCCCAGCATGCTTTACTCACTTGGGACTAACGGAGCACCTGCTGGTCTCCACCCACTTTAGGCTTCCTGTCTCCTGCTGATTTAAAACCCACAACAAGAGGATGGAGGATTTGATGGTGAGCAGGGGAATGGGAAAAAATGAGAATTAAATTGTGTCATAATTGGGTACAAATTTTCAATGTCAATTGTGATCATAACATGTGTATAAAATGTAACAGTAAAATCCATTTTTAAAAACTTCACAACACTTCTTCCTCCAGGAAACTCTCCTGGCTCTGCTAAGGCCACCCAGGCTGAGTCAACACATCCACTACACTAGCCCGGGCTCCTTCCAACACAGACCCAGGAAACGAGCTGGTGTACCTCCAGATCCTCGTGGCATATGGAGAACTGAGAAAGGCTGTGGCTCATGCCTCAGGGCTGGGTCTTAAAGATGAGACAAGGTTGGGTCTTTATTGATGTGGACAAGTAGACTCCACTGGAGTGAAGATGGAGGAAAAAGAGTGACCAGGGCAATTACCCAGAGGAGGAGAACAGGCCGCGTACAGGAGAAGCAAAAGCCAGAGAGAGAGGCTAAGAGAGGGTCCTAGGCAGAGTGGACCTGCCAAGTTCTGCAGGAGGCTCTGAGGGCCGTGAGGGGCTGGATAGCTATGGCCAAGGGGCCTATGCAGACCTCCAGGGACTTTTCCTGCCATAATGGAGCCATCCTGGGGATCCTGAGCTGAGCCAGGGGCAGGGACCATCTCACACAGAATTTGAGAGGGACTCACAGAGCATTATGTGGCTGGCCAAGGCCAGCAGAGTTCACACATCCAGGGTGAAAGCCAATGCCAAGGTCCAGGGTGAAGCTGCCATGGCCTGGAGGGCTGATGGTCCCGAGCTTGGGGAGAAGCAGGAGGATGGGTGCCAGGGAGAGCAGCACAGCCAGCGTCGGATTGATGTGAGGCACAAGCGGGATGACCTGTGAATGATCAGACTCTTCACCTTCCACGTGGAAGCAGGAGTGTCATATCAGCAGCCTTCCAGTAGGCTGTCTTCCCTCCAGCAACTCACACTGTTGGGAAGTTCTGCTGTAAATTGCTACTTCCATCTCTTGGCCCTAACAGTGCCCTCAAAGCAAACGGAAACTAATGAGAGACACCAGGGGACAAGACTAGCATTTATTGAGCATTTACTCTGTGCTAGGCCTGCTACGGTCCCTTGACCTGTGGGTTTCATTTCCTGTACAATAATTTCCAAGTGACAGATTTATGACAGCTGGGAGCTGAGAGCAGAGCAGACTACCTGGGCTCCCAGTTCTGCCTCTCTGCTTTTGTGGTCTTAAGCAAATAAGTTCTCTACTCTGAATTTCAGGGTCTTATTCTTACAACAGTGAAGACATTCACTGTCCCCAACTCACTGGACTGCATGAGTATAAAGGTCTGATGACATCTGTAGCGTGACATCAGTCCACATTTCCTATGTTTACAGTTCACTGTTTACAAGTCAAGAGGAGCTCGTGGTCCTGTGCTGGAGCTGAGATTCAGAACAGATCTCTGGGCTGCTCCAAGACAAGTACTCTCTTTTTCCCTCCACCACATTTCCTGCCCTTGCCACCGGAAGTAGCTACTCTGCTGCTTCCTGTCCAGATGAGGGAGATCTCTGTATCACAGTTAGCTGCTGAGATAATGGCAGGAAGGGGCATTGAGAGGGGAGACTTTGCTCCTCAGCCAGGCAATGGTGATGCTCAGAGAGCATCTACTGCTTGCAAATCTTTGTGCCAGGACCTGTAGGCCTGTGTCCCCTACCCTGAAGGAACCAGCACTTGGCTTGAGAATACAAGACACACAGATATGGTGAATTGCCAATCAATGCCATCCAGAGAAATTCATGCCTATTGCATTTCTTGTTGTAATCTTAGCCCTATGGAAACCACATCCTACCACAGGCCTGCACTGGGATGAAAAGAAGAGTGGCCTGGGAAGCATCCTGACTTGGCAGCAGTCCACATGTAAAAGACCTGGGGGTTTTAGATAACCCCAGAGCTCCACATGAGCCCACACAGAGCTATGGCTATCTCAGAAGAAAATGTGATCCTGGGGTCAGAGATGGAGGTGTAACATTCAGGTCAACGGAGGTGACAGGCACAGGGCTTAGACTTTGTTTGGAAAGGTAACACCCCTGGGTGCTACATTTCACTGGGAATGCAGATCAAGAATATCTCCCAAGAGCTGAGCATGCAGGGAACTGTGGCCTTTGAAGTATCAGCTACTGAATATATGACCTGGGCCTAGACCTGGGCCTGGACCTGTGACCACCCTATAGGCAGCCGAATACAGGCACTCTTCTGTGTCTGTTGGTGACAGGCCAGCAACTGAGAGCCAGCTCCACCACTGGGCTGAGTGGGGCCCCTTAGCAGGTTCACTTTCTTGAATCCCCATGTCTGCATCTGGAAGGTGACAATAATCACTTCCCAGGGAATTTTGAGAAGCAAATGAGACTGCTAAGCTGTGTACCTCATGGCATCCAGTGAAGTTTTCTTTCCTTCCTTCCTTGAGTTATTGAAGTCCCACACTGAAAGTGGAAACATTACCCTTGGGTAGAGGCACAGACAGATGTCCATACTCACTGCACATTTGCAGAGTGCTGAGCTGTGGTGTGATGGGCCCTGCAAAGTGTGCACCAGGAGGCTCCACGGAGGGGTCTTAGGGAGCCTGGGGCATAAGATCAGGTGTAGGGAATGGGTGACCCAAAGGATGAATACAGCAAGATTCCCTGGAGAGAGTTTTTCCGAGTTTTACAGCTGCTTCTGGGACCCAGTGCTTCTGCTCCCACAGCCCTCAGCCATCCCAGCTCCATGGAAACAGTCATCTCCAGGGAGTGGGTTTGAGGACCCCAGAAGCCAACTTTAAGTCAAGGTCATGAATGCATGAAGGATAATTGAGAGGTGGTTCTAGGATGTCTGGATTAAAGGGCAGGGGCAGAAAGGATGAACACTGACCAAGTGTGGGCAGCAGGCAGGTGCCAGCTGTGTGTGGCTAAGCTCAGTCTCTCTATTTTAAGGGGATGGGTTTTGACGTTCTTTTTCTTAAAATATATTTTTATTAGTGCCTATGAATTTTATAAAACATTGGGTTTCAATGTGATGTTTTCATACATGCTTACAACACATTTTGATCATATCCATCCCCCTTCCACTCCCCCTCCCTTATTCTCTTCCTTTTGTCTAATAATAGTCACCCTACTACTTTCATGCCATCTTCTTTTATTAGGTTCCAGATATTAAGGAAAATATGAAATCCTTGTTTTTCTGAGTCTGGCTTATTTCATTCAACATCATCTCAAGTTCCATCCATTTTCTTGCAAGTGACATAATTGCATTCTTATTTACATCAGAATGATATTCCATTGTGTGTTTTTATATATGTGTGTGTATGTACATATATGTGCATGTATATATGTGTGTATGTATATGTATATATATGTGTGTATGCATGTGTATGTATGTATCTCATTTTCATTATCCATTCATGTGTTGATGGGCACATAGGCTGGTTCTCTATCTTGGCTATTGTGAATTGTGCCATAATAAATATGGGTATGCAGGTATCTCTACAGTATGTTCACTTTAATCCTTACACCAAGGCATAGCTGGGTCATATGGTAATCCTATTTTTAGTATTGTGAGGGAACTTCAGACTGATTTCCAGAGTGATATAATTTCCACCAGCAGTGTAGAAGTGTTTCTTTTCCTCCACATCCTCACCAGCATTCATTGTTGGTTGGGTTTTGTATTACTGATAGTAGGCATTCTGACAGGGGTGAGATAGAATTGCAAGATAGTTTTGATTTAAATTCTCTAATGGCTAAAAATATTGAGCACTTTTTCATATACCCAGTGGCTATTTACCCCTTTTGAGACATGCCTGTTTAATTTACTTGCTCGCTTATTAGTTGGACTATTTGTTTTCTTGGTGTGACATTTTTTTAGTTCTTTATATATGCTAAATATTTATCCTCTGCTGGAGGGATAGCCAACAAAGACTTTCTCCAATTTTGTCTTTTCATTCAGTGACTTGTTGGTCCCTTGGCATGAACAAACTTTTTAATTTGTTGTAGTTCCATTTGTTGATTCTTGCAGCTATTCTTTGCTGTGCTACTGGAGTCTTATTCAGGAAGTCTTTGCATGTACCTATGGCTTCAAGTTCTTTTCCTGCTTTCTTCTAGAAGTCTCTTGACCCATTTTGAATTGAGTTTTGTACACAGTGAGAGGTAGGGATCTATTTCAGTCATATACATATGGACACCCAGCTTTCCCAGCACTGTCTGTTGAAAAGGCAGAGTATATTCTTGGCTCCTTTGTCATGAAGTGATGACCATAGTTCTGTCTTCCATTCTATCATTGGTCTATGTGTCCATTTTTATGCCAGTACCACGCTGATTTTTTTCTATAATTTATAGTATAATCTGTAGTGCAATTTTAAATCAGGTACGGTGATGTACCCAACCTTGTTTTTTTTTCCTGCTTAGGATTGCTTTGACTATCCTAGACCTCTTGTGTTTCCATAGAGATTTTAGAATGTTATTGTTGTTCTGTGAAGAAATCTCATTGGTATTTTGATGGGAACTGCATTGGATCTATAGATTTCTTCTAACAGTGTCAATTCTGTGAAGCTCAGTCTCTCTGGACCCCTCTAAGAAGTAGGAGACAGGGGTGTCTGTGAATGCACATGAGTCTTCTGGGCCCCAAACTGTTCATCAGGATCCTTTGCTGCATCTCACACATCCTAAAATGCTCCCAAGGGATCCCCATCCTTGGTTCTCCTCTTACTGCTAAGCCACCTCTTTCTCAAGCTCCCTTACTGGCTTCTTTCTTTGCTCCCCTAAGGTCTGAGTCTTGCAGGGCACAATCCTCAGCCCTATCCCTTTTCCTCTGTCCTCTACTATCTCCTTTTAGCTGCATGAGTACCTCCTGGGGAGCTTGTAAAATTCAGGCTCCCAGGCCTCTCATTAGGCCTGGAGATCCAGAACCGAGGGACATAAAGCTAGTAGGCTTTCTGAACATCCAGGATACCTAGTGAAAACTGAACTTCAAAGAAATAAAGAAGGCCAGGGAGAAGAGATGTGTTCCATATTAATGGTATACTTAGATGAAAAAAAAATATGTTTCTTAATCTGAAATTCAAATATAACAGGGCCACCTGTATTTTCATTTACTAAAACTGCCACTGTATCCCAAGGTGATTCTCATGTTTAAAAGCATTCCCTCTGCTCTCCTCAGATTATCCACAGCCCCATCTTCTATCACCAGTAACCCTGATTTCTTCCTTATGCAAACCTTTCCCCTGAATTCCATATGCCTGATGCTCACTGGAGATTTCACATTCAGTGTGTTCAAAGCTGAGCACAGTGTTTCCCACTGCGGTGGTCAACCTAGATTGTCAACTTGGTTGCTTTGAGAAACACCTAGGAGACTAGTAAATCATTCTTCCAGGCATGTTGGGGTAGAAGAATGGGTGTGACCTTGGGGACCACATCTGGTTCCTACCTCTTCCTCTCTGGTCCTTCCTTGCTCACTCTGCTTCTTGACCACCATGAGGTGAGCAGCTTTCCTCCACCAGGCCCTTCCACAATAATGTTTCTGCCTTGGAACCAACAGATAATGGACTGAACCCTCTGAAACCCGAAGCCAAAAGAAACCTCTCTTCCTCTTATTTGACCTCATGTATTTGGCCACAGTGATGGAGATCTGACTAATACACCTACTTCTCACCCCACCTAGTCCTCAAGCGTCCTTTTGTTCTTCCTTTTCTCTATCTTAATTGGTAGTTCCACTATTTACCAGTTGCACAAACCAATAACCAGAGAAGTTATCCTAGTCACTTCAGCACCAAAATGAATTGTTCCATTTCCCAGTGACCTTTGCATTTCCCAGCGCCCACACTCACCTGTGCCAAATGATGGCCTTTCAGATAGGCTCACAGCCTAATCCCTAGCACCTGTGAACACTAACTCATATGGCAAAGGGAATTTGCAGATGTGATTACATTAAGGACCTTGAGATGAGGAAACCATCAGTATTCACCACAATTCTTGTAAGAGAACTGCAGGAGAGTCAGAAGTAGACAGAAGGTGATGAATGGTTAACAGCAGGGCCTGGAGTGAGGTACAATGTACAGGAAGGAAGGGGCCATGAGCCAAAGGATGTAGGTGGCTATTAGAGCCTGGAAGAGCTATGGAAACAAGTCTGCCTTGGAGCCTCCAGCAGGAAGCAGCCCCGTGAACACCCTGACTATAACACAGTGAAGCTGCCTTGGGATTTCCAGTGACCCGAGCTGTAAGGAAATGAATTGTGCTGCTTTAAGCTACTGCGTTTGTGCTCATGTGTTAGCAAAAGAAAACTCATACAGCCCATCAGCTTTTCTCCTTTCCTGTTGCCCTTGCCTGGATTTATCCACCACTCACTGCCACTTTCTCCTAAGAGTTTCCAACCTCCAGCTTTGCCTCCTCCAAGGCTTTCTCTGCAAACACCCAAGAGCTTGCCCCTCATTCACACCCTGGGGACTCCTCCTCACAGAGAAGAGACCACCAGGCCTATCCTTAGCTCAGCTTCTAGACTTGGTCCTGGCACCTCTCTCTCCATATCTCTCCATGTTAGACTTTCCAGCTATCAGATTTCTAAACCTATCTCGTGGTTTAATTTTTGTTCTTTCTTACAAGAATAGCATCCCTCTACTTTTTCTCTTACTAAATTCCTATTTGTACAGCAAAACCCAATGCAGACATAACTTCCTCCACAGGTCTTTTCCTCCTCATGGAACCAACGATAGAGATCCCTCCCCTCACCCATCTTAATTTTTTTTATTAAGTTCCCATTGTCGCCCCTACCCAACTCCCTAAAGGTTGGAGGAGATTCTTGTTTGCTTTTGAACTGAAGCAAACACAAGTTTGTCTCGGTGCCAACATTCTCTGAGGTTATGCTACTGTTTTTTCCCAGTCAGCTCTTCTCTACAGAGGAGGAAAAAGACAATTATTTTCTTCTGTCGTTAGTTCCTATTAACTCACACAAGGTAAATAAAAATCAGTAGACACTCATTTGTCTTGTGGATTTAATAATTCAAAATTATATTTATCTTGGCCTACAGTGCTAACCTAGCTCACAATATTTGCAGTTTACCAAGGAGAAGTTAGGACCCAGCATCTCTGTCACTAAATTCAACACACCAGCAAGCACCCACAGCCACCTGTGCCAGTGCACAATTCCAGCCTGCAGAACTAGGAAAGTACAAAAGTAGGGACTTCAAGAGTCCCTAAAGAAGGTTCCAGCTGGTTCAGGGCAGTTCAGTGAGGAGTTCCTGGCCCTCCCGGCCACAGCTGCTCCCAGAAAAGATGACAAGGCCCAGAGGAACCTGTACCCAAAGTCACATGTACTTCTGTTTAGCTCCATTCCTTCCCAGAGGTTAAACCTCAAAGCCTCATTCCATTCAAAGATGTCTGCTGCTCACTCTATGAGGCCCTGCTAGGGCAGGAGGTGGTAGACACAGCTCTTCTCCCAGTGTCCCAATCCCACAATGCTCCCACTTTGCTGCAATTTTCTGGGTAGGGAGAAGCCCCTTTCCCCCTCCACCTGACAATCTCCAGAGCCTGACTGCTGTCCCTCTGCACAGGGCTGAGAAAAGAGGCCACTCAGCATAGAAGACAGTGGTCCCCAGGACTGTAAGATACTGCTTCAAAGGAGCTTCAGAATCATGAGTTGCAGACAGAATGAGGGCTGAAGTTGATCCTGAGGCAGCCAGAGAATGGGAGGCAGGAGGAGGAAGTTGTACTTCTCTCCAGGGCTCAGTATGGGCAGACGTGAGCACAGCTGCTGTGACATCCTACGAGGAGACAGCGCTGAGGGTTAAAGAGTGAGGTCCTAAGGAACCGCTATGGTGCCTGAGTCAGGGCTGGACCAGAAACCAGGCCGGACCAGAGAGAGCCATGAGGACACTGAGGACTGACATCCTGCATGATGCCCTGGATGTCCTAGGACGTCCATGTGCAAGGTTCTGTGACCTCTTAGGCATGTCCATACCTATCATCCTCATAGCAGCTCCTCAGGCTGTTAGGATTTCCCAGAGGGGACAACGGATGCTCAGACTGGTTAAGTTACCCTCCATGACTGTGGACATGGAGTCCAACTGTCATCCCTGGCACCTGAGTCCAGTTGCCTCCTCTTGTGATTTTCCCTCTCCAGACAGCAGAATCGCTCTCCAGGCTGACACCACGGGGGTGGGTGACTCCTCTACCTGAAGCCCATGTGTACTAGCCAGAGGGTTCGAAGGGGGCCCTGAGGTTTTTCTGTGGCCATCAGAGCCCCATGTTACCCACCTTTAAGAAAAGAGAAAGACAGGGAACCAATGGGGCTGGGCCATGACTGACACTGTCCCCAGATGTTCCGCAGGCAGAGTCAGCCCCTGAAGGGGAGTGACCCCATTTCCCCTCTGGGCCTCACCAAGTGGGCTGCATCTCTGGGACTTAGGTGTAATCATACCAAGCAGCCTCCAGCCAAGGCTCCAAGGAAATCAGGCAGTGAGTGTGACAGGCTGTGCGAGAGTCCCTTGCTCTGTGTGTGACTCTGGGAAGGAGTCCAGGAATTGCTTTCTCAGCACTCTTTCTCCCACCCTTTGATGTGGAATTCTACAGAGGCCAAGTAGGTGGCCTCAGAGACACAGGCTGACTTTGGAAGAGGGATCCAGCAAGTGCAGGAGGCACTGCCCCTGTGCAGACCCAGGACCAGTGACAGCCTGTATGCAAAGGCTCCAGGGGTTAGGACACCCAGGTCCTGGGACACAGGCTCTCAGCCATCTTCCTGCTCTGGCTTAAGGTCCTGTAGCCAGGGCTGTCTTCCCAAGGCTAGCACATTCTCTCTCTCCCTCCCTCCCTCCCTCCCTCTCTCTCTCTCTCTCTCTCTCTCTCTCTCTCTCTCTCTCTCTCTCTTTCTCCCTCTCCCTCTCCCTCTCCCTCTCTCTCTCTCCCTTTCTCCCTCTCTCCCCCTTCATGCTCCCTGCAAGGGACCAAGGGGACCCCAGGTATGAACTTTCAGTACTCGAGTGCCCAGACAGCACAGCCTGTCCTCAGGGAGCTTCCTGCCCTGCCCCATGCCCTCCCACAGGGCCCAACCTTGATGGCTTGTGGACATCAGGAACGTACTGGCCAGGCCCTGGTGGCAGAGGGCAGGCAGTAGAGCCAGGGACAGAGTTATAAATAGGTACTTCTGATGGAGAAGGTCACCAGCCTGAGCCAAACATGCCAGAAATTCTACAAGAGAGACAGATTAAATTATCGCAGAGTCTCACCACCTCTCTCCTCTGGGGTGGAGAACAGGAGTGGGGCCCAGGCCAGGAACACCAGCCAGTAGCTAAAGAGGCCCTTGGGCTGGAGAGGCAGCTTGTCCTTCCTAAGGAGACTGGCTGGCCTCAGTGCCCAGCAGCGCTGCAGAGCAGGACCTGGCCAGGCCTGGGGAGGCCCTGATGGCCCTCTCTTCTCTCCCTCTGCTCCCCGCCATGGCCAGGGTGGAGTCTAGAAGGTCTCAGCAGGGGACGGCTGCCAACCTCTTCCATAGGGGACACCTGGCGAAGTCCAGAGACACAGCAGGCTGTCTAGGTGCTAGGAGCAGGTGCCCTGGGCTCTAGGGGTGAGGCCAGGAAGGCAGCTGAACATGCCACCGAGCACAGGCCAACAGGGAGCCCTGCATCCCCTCTGTGAGCCCCACCACTGGCCCCCCACAGGCCTGCACCTCCAGACACTGCCTCCTCCACTCATTTCCACGGGCCCTGCTGAGGCAGCCCAAGCCCACAAGCACTCATAGCTACGCAAATAGCAACTCCTTAT
This sequence comes from Thryonomys swinderianus, assembly GCA_004025085.1. Taxonomy (NCBI): domain Eukaryota; kingdom Metazoa; phylum Chordata; class Mammalia; order Rodentia; family Thryonomyidae; genus Thryonomys; species Thryonomys swinderianus. The sequence goes on from PVIC010001038.1 coordinate 21,346, forward strand.
TTGCTGTGTTTGCTCAGCTAATATTGACTTTGCGGTCTAACACTGGTGCTATTGAGCTGGGGTTCTTCTCAGTACTGTTTGAGCAGCATTAGAACAGCCCGTGATAACTCGACAGAGCAGGAAGCCTCGCCTCCTCCTCCTCGTTTTCCTCGTTTTCCTCCTCCTCCTCCTCCTCCTCCTCCTCCTCTTCCTCCTCCTCAGCTCAGGTAGCCCCCACACCCCTCCCTGGGGTGCTCCTGAAAAGAGAGGGCAACCTGTGAGCTCCTGGAGTCAGCAGACCCGAGAATGCTCCTCCACTGAGCAAACAGCTGAGGTTACACAGGGAGTGCACTCCTCACCTACATCAACACTCCAGGGACAGAGAAAGGTGACAGGGGAGGCCACCTTCTGGGTGAGGCTAGTGGAAAATGACAGAGAGGATGTCTCAGGCCATCAGTTGAACCCTGCAGCTGGAACCTGCAGAGACAGGTATGGTGGTGGACACCTGTAATCCCTGTACTCTGAGAGGCTGTGCACTCTGGGCAAGTTCAAGCCCAGCTGACCCACTTAGTCATATACAACCCTCTCATGATCCAGGGAGAAAGCCCAGAGGTCTGGAAACAAAGCCATGGGGTGAGCAAGGACTCAAGGATCCCAAGGGACTCTAATAAGAGTTATGAGCCCAGCAATCAGCTGAGGAGTGTACAGCCTGCCCCACTGCATCCAGCCACCCTCCAGGGAGACCTGAGGAGCCGGTGTTCAGAGAAGAAGCATCTATGCAGAGTAACCAGGCCAGCTTCTGAGGCCTGCAAGGAAAGCACATGTGGGCTTAGCTGTACGTTTGGAACTGTGCCCGTGGCTGGTCTCTAGGTCAATATTAAACAAGTTGCTGGAATCATCCAGGGGGCATTCTAAAAATTAGCTCTGGCCAGCCCTCACAGCCTGAGAGCACCAAAATGGTCATTTGCTAAAATTGGCCATTAACATTTTCTACTAACTGTGCTCTCCAAAGACATGGAAAATGAAGGGGAAATGCCTCAGAAATCAGCTATTATGTGGACCCTGTGACCACCTGCACTCTAAGCTTCCATACACTTTGTTTTTAAAAATACACAGTGGGCATCTTCTATATGTAGACCAGTTCTGCCCAGTAACTCAGTCATCTCAGATTCCCAACAGCAGACATGGCCACCAGGGTCCAGCCTGGTCTGTGCCTGCTCCTTTGAGAAATGCCTCCCACTATGGCCACAGATGGATACTTGAGGGGAGCTATCCCATTGGCTAGCTCCTAGCCAATCAGATTCTTTCAATTTACACTCGCTGCTGGTTCCATAACTTTGGAGGTCAAGCCCAGGTTAAGTGGACATTTTTGGATCTTATAAAAGCAAAACAAAGAAATGAAGACGAAGGGGGTGATGCCTACCAAGAAAGCAAGATAAAATACCCAAAGGAGGAGGAGGCGAGCTCAGACAGGCAAACATAAGTCTGTTCTGAACACCATTACCTTGAACCTACCTCTCCAGGGGACTGGGTCTCCTTGGTGCCTTGGGATAGACATGATTTCAACTCAACTTTCAAAAACTCCATCACCTTTATCATTGTGGGTGACGTTTATAATTATATTTCTTACTAGCAAATAACCACTGACCGAGATGCCTAGGAAGGCATCACTTGTTTTCTGGTCAGAACTTGAAATCTGCTGTCCTCTTGCTTGCTCCCCTCCTCGCCCCCTCATTCCTGTCTTCCACCTCCAGTGCATCTTCTCAGTATCTCAAGTAACAGAAGCTTCCCACATGCCCCGGTGAGCAGAAGTCCAGTAACTGTGTAACTGAAACGCCACACACCACTCAGTGCTGTTTATTCAGCCTACTTCAATGGAGCCTGTTTGCTTATCAGTCAATAATTAGTCATTCAACAAACATCTATCAAACTATAGCCCAAACCCAGCACAGATATGTTTAAAATAAAAAAAAAACTCTGTAAAGCCACAAAGCAAATATAAGCCTACTTTCCTGTTTTGTTTTCACAATCAAGAGCAACGTGATGTGTTACCAGCCTTAATACAGCTACAAAATAGCACTTATACCAAAACCAGATGTAAAAGAGAGCTATCAACAGAGCCTGGCTATCAGTCTACATACTGTGGAGACTGTCAGCAACTTGGTGCCAATAAGGAACAGAGGCCTTCCCAAGAAACAGTTCTGTCCTTACAAGCTCTGTTATTGTCCTACCTCTCAGTTTTAGTACTACTATTAGAATGACAGATTATAGCTACTATATGAAAAGATCAAACTTTTAAGGACATTTCACAATAACCCAGCCTCTTAATGCAACCAATAGTCCAGCACTATTCTTTTATAATCTTTTCATTTGCACATTTTCTTCCTTGGCCAGCACTGTTGCCTAGACCTGACCCTAGTGTCCATGTGCAGTTGTAGTTAGCTGTCTGGATTTCCCTGACACTTTCCCACATGTAAGCCACATTCCCGGCCTCTGCGCCCCAGCTATGACCTCAACCCCACCCAAACCTGTGCCCAAGTGAGACCACATGGAGTGCCCACCTGTGCCTCCCCCACCTCTCCAGAGCCTCAGTGGCTCACAGGTTCCCACAGGGCCCCCGACCCCAGGTAGCACACTGTCACCTCAGGCTGTGGCTCTGCCATGCCCATCGTCCATCACCCACACTCCTGGCCATCTCCACTGCCCCCCTCCCAGGTACTGATGATGTTCCCTGAAGTGCTCTGGCCTCAACCAGGTGGAAGCTCATTTTTCTATCCATGAGCATCCAGCTCCCAACACAGCATAACTCATAGTAGTCGCTCAGAAAGATCTGGAGAAGGAATGAATGCATGAGCCAGGGCTCAGCGGGCGAACAGGGCACCATCAGGGTCTGGTGCTCCTCTTTCCTCACCAGTTCCCCACCTCAGGCGGGGGAGCAGCACCCTGGACCTGAACACACACACGCCCTGTTGCAGGGTGTGTTCGTGCTGCCTTGACGCAGAGAAAGAGCAGTCCAGGACCTTGGCCACGGGTGGTGACTCCTTCCCTCTCCCTGTCCCAGCTCCAGACTCCCTCCCACTGCAGGGCAGCTTCCTTTGCCTCCTTCACTGAGGACAGGGAAGGAAACCTGCTGTGTTCCAGCCACCACACAGGTCAGAGTGAAGCCCTATCCTCAAGATGGCATTGTTTTATGAGGCACAGAAATGAAAATAGAAGTAGCCTACCCCTCCCTGCCATGGATTCTGCATGCACAAATACAACCAACCGTGTGTGGAAAATATTTGAAAATAGAATTGCACCTGTAGTGAAGACTTTGGGTTTTTTAAAATTATTCCCTGAACAGTTCACAGTGACAATTACCTGCCATTTGCATGGTGACAGAGACGGTTAAAAACATCCAGAGGGTGTGTGTAGGAGGTGTGCAAAAGCTATAGCATTTGGTGTGAGGGACTTGAGTCTCCATGGATTCAAGGACCGATAGGGGACCTTGGAACTAAATCTCACAGATGTCCAGGGTCAGCTGTCCGATCCTGTGCCCCACGGAGCAGAAGGCCAGGACCTCAGCACCAAGCACAAATGGCATCTCCTGTTGTTCACGTGGGTTCTGAGGCCTCTTGATAGCCTGCAGGGGCTCAGGGGCGGCCCTTCAGGATGAGTGCCACATTCCTCCTTCCTCCCCACAGAGGTGACTGCGCTTTCCACCTTCTGGGAGACAGGCCCTGGGAATCTGTAGGAATACAAAGCCCTCCTCTGTCTCTGGCCCCAGGGGGAGGGTCACCAAGGAGCCAAAGACGGCTGGGAACTGGAGAAGAAGCACCACTGTGCCTTGAAGTCAGAGAGAGCTTGGCAGCTCTGATGTCCCACCTCCACAGGACGAGGGCCAGTCCTTGTGAACTGCAGGCGGAGGCCCAGCTCACATCACGTCTCTGTGCCCTGGTGGGTGTCACAGGCAGCCTCCCCCAGCACTGGACATGCTTGGCTTACCCTGGGGAACTGAGCACAGGGAAAAGTAACACGTCTGGGTTGCCCTTCCCCCTACAGTTTCCTTCATCATTACACTCTGACTCCTGTTTTGCAAAATGACACTGGAAAATGCTCAGCTCCTTTGATCAAATAACCTCATTTATGAGACCACAGTGAAGGATGAACCTTGCATACCAAGAAAGCTGTGGGTGCCAGGTAGTGGGCAGCATTCGAACTCAAAGCACAGTCAGAGGTAGGTTGTGCTTCTGCATGAGAAAAATGATAGCACAGTCCAGCTTTTAATAAAAGGGGAAATCGGGGTATGATCTTGAGGGGGAGGAGAGATGCAAACTTTCATGTGAGCCTCACTGTGTGGAAAAAAGCACCAGCGTGGAACCAAGATTGAACAAAGACAGCTGGTTTCTTTCTCGGTGCATTTGCCCCTTGCATGCTTTTAATAGCTACTCTGGGTAGTGAGATTACAGACTCAAAGGGAGTTCAGACTAGGGGGAAGTTTTAAGTTCTGTTTTCCAATGATAATATGGACACATCAACTTGCTGGGAGACAAAGGTGCTTCCCACAGTCATGACAGAGCTACTTTTGGGTTCATCCTGCTCACAGGACCCAACAAGGCACTGAGTATTCACTGGGATGAATTCATTCATCAGAAGTACTTCCTAAGCACTGGCGGAGCCAGGGTATACTTGGCTGCTGGGGATGCAGACTGAACAAGGCAGGTGGGCACCCATGCTAGTGTAGTGAGGGAGGTATCAGGCCACTCTGCACGGAACCATCACCAGCCATGCTAGAGGCCACAGAGATGTGTCACTGACTAAGACTGAGTCTATCCAATAACTATAGAACCCATCTATGACAATGAAACAAATGAAGCTTTTATCTCTTTCAGAAATCAAATCTCAAAGTAGGGAAAGTCCAGGGCTAGAAGGATAGCTTCCACAAAGTCTGCAGGGCCCAGATTTTTGCTATGCTTCTGCTCTAAGATAGCCAATATACAGGCTCAGAATAGATGCTGGAGCTCCAGCCATCTCATCTGTGTGCTCCAGACAGATAAAAATGAAAAATGCAAGAACAAAATGCAAGTTATTTTTTAAAAAAACAACTTTTCAATTTCCTGGGAGGCTTATCAGCAACTTCCTAGCTACCTGGAAGGCTGTGTGTGGTTTTTTAACTATGTAAGGTCCAGAGAAGCAAGAGGCTAAGGACAAATTCTAGGTGGAAGGGGCTCTGAAGCAGAGCTGGAGTCCTGGCCCCAGGCTGCCTCTGCAGACACAAGTCCCTGGTGCCTCTGGACTCTAAAGAGAGCACTCTGCACTCAGTGCTGTGAAATACTGGCAAAGCCTCTGGGCAGCGAGGCTGGGGCATGGGAAGGCCGACGTGCTTTAACCATAGCCACTGCTCCAGGGCTGCAGAGTGGAACAGGGAGGCCCACACCCTTGGTGAGCCATGGGAGAATGGATTGGCCACAGAAGCCAAGTCTGACGAGTCAGGACAGGTTTGCATCTGCGCACAGTGACCAGGAGGTGCCCTGGCCTCTTGGCTACCCTGGGACTGTGAGCCACCAGGTGTCTTTGTAGGAGCAGAGGGCATAGCTGCAGTGTGGCTGGAGGCCTCTCTTTGGATGTGGTCCCTCTCTGTCTCTGTCTCTGTCTCTCTCTCTCAGTTTCTCTGGTATTACTTGGGATTTGGGGGTATTGAACCTCGGGCCTTCACAACGAGCCACATCCCCAGTCTTTATTTTGAGACAGTGTCACAAAATTTGTCCAGGCTGGGGCAGGGTAGGAGGAGAGACCTCACCTCTGAGCATGTCCTGCATGTCTGCCCTGCACGCCTTTGCCTTTGTTCTCACCAGTGTCTCAGAGTGGTGCCCATGCAACCTGTCCACAGTGTGACTCGGCGTGGCTGTCAGCACGTCAGAGGCCTATGAATGCCGCACTTCTGACCCAGGCCTTTCTGTACCCTGCCATCACAAGACAGTTCTGTCTGGACCAGGCACGTGGCTGGGCCAGGTCGCAGGGACACAGAGGAGCCTAGTCCATGACTGCTGTTCAGGTGCAATGCCTCCCCATGTTTAGGTGGCTTCAGTCCATAATTAGTTTCCATCAACCACTGTGGTTTGAAGACATGCTTCATTTAGCTGAAATGACCACAGCCAGGTTTACCCGGTTCTACATCAGAGAAAACATCTGGATTTGGCCTCCTGACCTGGGCTCCTCCCAGGACCACACCAAACACCGTTGCACACCACAGACCCTGACCCCTGCCAGCTCTGCCACATCCATCTGCAAATCTCCTCCCCAGCTTGTCCTACTGGCTTATCCACTGCCAAGTACTATCTATTCCATAAAGCCAGCCAGGGATGCCTTGTTCTACCAGAAGACCTCTCTGATGGCTGCAGCCTCCTCCCCACCCCATTGCCTCTGCTTCCCCGTGTGCCCAGCTCACTGGCCTTCCAGGTTGGGCTCAGGAAAAGACCCATTGGGATCCTGTGTGCTAGGGAAAAGGAAACTAGGACAGGGCTGGGGATTTAGCTCAAGTGGTACTGTGCCAACCTTAGATGCACGAGGGCCCAAGTTCAATCCCCAGTACTGCAAAAAAAAAAAAGGGAAACTAGGACAAGTGTGAGTAGGGTGAGGGAGCCAGGTCCAGGTTGCTAAGCCCAGCTCACCCAACAGGCCTTTTGAACAGGAATCTCAAGATGAACCCAGGCATTTAGGGGTGGATTCCTTGTTATCCTGGAAGAAAGGTGGGCCTGCCAACAGTCAGCTGGCCCTGAGGCTAGTGATGGGCAACCATCAGAGGGCTAAGGAAAAGAAGCAGGAGTTCTGGAAGGTCGATTCTCTGTGTGCCACGCATGAAAGCCCTGAAAACTTTTATTCTTATAAACCAATTTCCTTGGGCATTTCCTCACAGTAACAGAAAGCTAACTAACTGATCCCTTTGCCTAGAAATGCATACTATTTCAGTGTCCAGTGTGACATAAATTAAAAGATAAGCAAGAATATGAGTCATAGATCACAAACCAGCTGCACAAGAAGTGTCACTTTCACTCTTCTGGTTACCCCAGGGCAAGATCTGGAAGGCCCACGCATCCATGCCACCAAGGACCAGTTGTCACTGCTTCAAGGGCAGACACAGGGCCAACTCAGCCCAGTGGTGACAGAGAAGCTGCGTGTGAAGGGAAGTGCAGCTGGGACGCAGAGCAGAGGCAGATTCAGGGAGAGACGAGGATAAAACATGGAGTGTGGGAGTCAGGTCTGGTGTCGGAAGTCTAACGCTTGTGCAATGTTCTGCTGCTGCCACAGCCTCTCTGCAAAGCCACAGGAATGGATATTTTAAAAAACAAATCCTCGGCCTGTGACAAATTAGTTACCCAGAGAATTGATCACTTGGCAAACTGGCTTTTAGCAAATAGATCCAGGGTGCTAAGGCTCCCAAAAGGCAACCCTGAGGCCATGGAGTACACACAGCCTGGCAGGTGGCAACACTGCTACCCAAGAAAGGACCTCTGGGCTCAGCAAGGCCTAGTGTGAGCAGAAGCCAGAAGCCTGGCAGTAGCTGAGGACAGTCAGGGCCATGGGAAGCAGCTCTCACGTCCCGAAGGGTAATTCCAGCTGCTCAGGCGCCCTGATCAGGGCTGTAGCAGCCATTAAACATTTGAGAATTTGTGCAAAAACTTCAGCTCCACAGCAAGAGACGGCTCACCTCTGATCGCACAAGCAGAGTAGCAGGCTGAGTCAGACCTGCCTCCTGAGCCCTCCGCACTTCCCCACAGCACACTGTGCAGCAGCTGCCACTCACTCTGCTTCCAGTGTTTCTGCAGGTGGCAAAGGGCTGCCTTCCTGGGGTGTCCCAGGGAGCTTCCCCCATGTCCCAGCCTACAGGGCAATAGGTTCAGCACTCATGTGGAAACACCCTCAGAGAGTTGATGAGCAGATGCTGCAATTAACCCTTGTCAAAGGTTTCTGTCCTTCCAGGAAAACAAATAAACTGGACCTCTTTTTGGATACAGACGCATACACATAACTGTATTTGTAGTAATATATTCTTCTCTGAACCTTGCTGTTTTCATTGATTAAACCATCATTTTTAACAATTTCTTCTAAGTACCATAACATATATTTAGTATATACTACTAGTAGTGATCATTCTCATTAATATGTAATACTATGTGTTTCTCCTATAACTTTTCCCACTGAGAAATATTTCAGTTTGTTTTAGTTTTTGTGTTGTATTTAGCTCTCTAGAACACTCCCAAAGAATGTGTCCCCAGGACTTTGAATGGCTACATTTACTAATACTGATATAACGCATAACTTTCCCCACATGACACAATAAAATGTAACTGATCATTTTAGGTTCCTTCAAGTTTCTGTTTCCTACTTCATACTTCCCCTTCTTCAACCCCAGGACTTCCTCCTCCTCACTGCCAGCCCCAGGCCTGGAAGGTGGCTTTTCTAGTTCTCATCTCACAAGTTTGAGCATCTGATGACGGTAGCTGCCCCTGGAGATGAATGCTGGGCACAGGCAGGACCTTAACAGGCCGAACTGCATTCCTTCCTTGGAATCAAGAGCCTACTGTTCATGTTCAGCCTCAGCTAATTTATAAATGGCAGCAGGTAATGGGCCTTGAAGTCATTTATGAGCAGATAAACTTCAAAGTTTAATCTGTGCAACCAAATGGTCCTGTACCTCCTTAATTTGCTTGGGTCTGAACATGTGTACAGATGCCTGCTGGTAGAGGGGGTGTGCCTGGTCAGGCTCAGCACCTGAGCAGGACACACCTTGGGCCCCACCCAACTGTCCAGCAGAGGGCTGGTGGGACCACTGACCCAAGCATTCACATCCAAGGGACGCAGTCCAGTCAAACCTAATCCACTGGCTTTTCCGGACAGACCACACACTCCATAAGGCTTCCTTCTACTTTGATGCCTCGTGATTATGAGACCCAGATCCTTTGGTGACAACTCCCATGACATGTAATGAATGGCATTATGACAAGAAGTCAGTAAACCCTTCCCACCAAACCACTCAAGGGACAGACAGGTCCCCGGGCAGATAAGCAGGACCACACTTCGACAGCTGTCCCTCTGAGTAGTAGGTTACAAGAAACCTCAGAGGGGCCTTCAAAATACAGGAAGAGCCTAACAAGGTGCCCTACAGCTGGTGGCACCAGGGACCCCACGGCCAGTGGCCCAGAGATCACTTTTCACATCTATGGCTGAGACCCTTGTTCCCTTCACTGAGCCAGACTTGGGCAGCCTTGAGGACACAAATCAGCAGGAACCGAAGCTGGGATCCAGACCCTGCTGGGACAGAAGGGCAGTGTTGGGGTGCACAAGGGCATAGAACAAGGGGTCAGTTTGTGGTGAAGTTCCCTGAAATGGCAAATGCAATGACAGCAAGTCAACACTGTCAACTCCTGTCCCCTTCCCCCGCCTGGCTCAGAAAGGACAGTTCCCACAGAACCTCTGTGTACCTGCAGTCAGAAATAAATGGACTTTTCTGTGATAATCTTTTTCCTATCCTTCTACTGGGACTTGAGCCCAGGGCTTTCACACTGAGCTACATCCCCAGCCCTTCTTTAGTTTTTATTTTTATTTTGAGACAGAGTCTGACTATGTTGGTAAGCTGACCAGGCTGGACTTGCGAGCCACCTCCTTCAGCTCCAGAGTGCTGGGGTTACAGGTGTGCTCACCACCATGCCTAGCTTGTGCTATTTGATTTTATTGCCTGTTGTGCTCCCATTCTCTGATTAGTGAGCAAGCCCCATTTTGCAAAGGGCAAAAGTGCTTGTCTCTGGAAATACTGAGGAGAGGTGGCCTGCTGGGGGCTGGTTTCCAATGCCTAGCCAGGCCCAGGGACAGAGGAGCCCACTGCAGGTACTATGACAGGTGGAGTTCGTGGGAAAACTCCAACAGGCTAAATTCCCAGGACCATCGGGGAGGGAAAAGAGCCATCAGGGATCCAGCCCGAAAGCCAGGTTTAAGGAGATCCTGGGCTTCCCTGCACCTCCTCCACAACAGCGCCGTCCCAGTGCCCTGCAGCTGAGGATGACAGGTGAGCGGTATGGCAGCCAGTGCAGCTGCTAGATGTGGGTGCCTTTGGGGCCTGAGGAGGGTCACGGAGAAAGAGGGGGAGAAGGAGGAGGAAAAGGAGGAGCAGATCCTCATGCAGCTCCCACTTTATCTTCACCAGGCCTGGTGGTATGGGGTGAGGCTCATGTTGCAGAAGGGGAAGTTGAGTCTCAGGGAGGGTGAACATCATGTCCAACCAAGTTCATCCACCTGTGTCATGGCCAGGGACACTGGTGACAGCCTGCTCCCACTGCCCTGTGATCCCCTTGCATGCATATCTCAGGATAATGACCTGTGCCCACACCAGTGGCCCGAGCACTGTTACTGCCAGTGGCAGATGAGATGGTCTCAGGGACACAGATGATAAAGCAGAAAGCAGCGGTAACCAACTGTGCTGCCTGCAGGTGAGGTCAGGGCAGCTGCTGCTCTCCCACCAGGGCCACTGTGGCCACTGATCCTTCTGCTCCGCCTTCTCTGTCCCCTGCAGATGGTGTGGGAAGGGCTGTCACAGTCAACTGTAGGCTTTCGGTACAAAGTTTGTCCCCTTGCTGTGCTCTGTGCACTCGGTGTTGTGAAATCCTGGCATCTGGTGCTTTTTTTTTTTTTTTTTTAGACAAGGTCCCGCTTTGTAGCTCAGGCTGGTCCTGAGCTTACTATGTAGCCCAGGCAAGCCTCGAACTCAGCAATCCTGCTGACTCTGTCACCAGAGTGCTGGGATTACAGATGTGAGCCACCACGCCTGGCATTGTGGTATGTGGTACTGATTGCTGGTGGGTGACTCACCATGCCCAGTAGTTACTGGGGATTGAACCAGGAACCTTGCGCTTGCTAGGCAGGTGTCAGAACCACTGAGCTAAATCTCCGGCCCTGTCATTTTTTACAGAATTAATGTAGGAGAGAATGAGTGAGAGAATGGGTGGAGAAAACTAGCAACTGTATAGCACTTTTCACCTCGCTTCCCTGTGCATGTCATATTGGAATGAGTGGGACAACAGGCACAAGGCTGCAGCCAAGGACTCCTGTTTGGGTCCTGCTTTACATGATGGTAAGGAGCTGACTTGGGCTGGAATTCTGGGGAGAGAGGGGTTGTTCTCTTGCACACAGCATGGTGGAGCCCTGGAGGCCTGGTTTTCCACCTGGGCTGAGTCTGAAGCCCAGAAAAGCCCTAGAGGAAGGAGCAACCCACACCCCAGCTAGTGGGCACCTGGGCCTCTCGGAAAATGCCTCCATGTTTTTCCCAAGCTAGGCCACATTTTCTAGATCCAGAGAACCAGAAATGCCCATCTATGGCATCTGATTTTGACTCCTTTGGGGCACTGGGAGATGGAGGATGTGAGTCTCAGCTCATCAGTCTTAGAAGCTAAAAAGCCTCTACTTGGATCCCACAGCTGTTCAACATGTTTGCTGAGTCAGGACCATTGTCCACGCCTTTGTCTCTGTGTGTCCCACCCTTGGCGACCTGGAGCCCCTGGTGGGCCTCCCACAGTGTCTGCAAGCACAGGCGGTACTGCTGGGCCCTATGGAAGAACAAGGGGCATCATATGGGACCTGGACGGGATCAGCAAACACCATGACCACCTCCAGCCCTGAGGAGGTCACAGGTAGCTACGGAGCACTCGGTCCATTCAGGGCTCTCATGGGCCAAATGAGAGTTAGGCATCATACCCTCCCTACCTCCAGGGTCACACTGCGGTGTGTGAGGAGATGTGGGGCAGCTGGCAAGTGACCTCCTCCGGGCACCTTCCCAGGTCAGGGCTTGAGCTAGGCAAAGGCAGAGCTAGAGGACCAACAGGCTTTGCTCACCCAGCCAGAGGCTCCCAGAGCCGCTCATCTTCCGCACTCCAGGCACTCTTGCTGGGAGGAGCTGGGCGCCTCCTGCTCTCCAGGGAACCTGAGAAGCCACCCACAGTAAGGATAGGAGCAAAGGTTCTCCGGGCAGAAGGAAGCACACACCTGCCCACTAAGCAGCGAGGACCCCAGAGTCCAGCTGGAGCCAAGAGGGAAGGAGGGAGCCAAAGAGATGCAAGAGCCATTAGCAATGTCTCCTGCTTGACGTGGGGCCAGCTAGGGTGAAGGGTGACCTGCTTGGCCTGACCTTGGTGTTCTCTGATTGGAGAAAGGTCAATACCGGGCTGCTCACCAGGGTGAAGGAAAGCAAGCAGGTACAGCGGACGACCTCTCCTGGCAGTTGGGCAGGGTGCCATTGCCCTAACCTGCCTCCTCCTCTTTCTCGTCTCCTCTTCCTTCTCCTCCTCCTCCCCCTGCTCCTCTTCCTGCCTCAGGCCTAGGCAGTCTCTTTACTCAGCAATATTTGCATCTCAGGTTGCAAGAACTGAGCTCAGAGAATAGCTGACCCCATATTCCTTTTTACAGAAGAGGAAACTGAGGCTTGAGGAAAGAAAAAGACATAGCCCACCTTGGCCAATGTTCTGTGTACTGATCAGGCTCTCACATCTCTTGTCAATGGATGCAAACAGCTGCTGGTGATCCTGCCCTCTCTAATTTCTGCCTTCCTCTCTTTCTTCCTAGGAAACAGGGTTGCCTTCTAGCCAGGGAGAAAGTGGGGCATAATGGGGGAAAATGAAATAGTAGGATTCAAAGCATTAAGTAAGAGAAGGCTGAGGACAGCCCAGAACCACGCTGCTGTGTCCCCTGTGGCTGTCTGCACCTCGCACCATTATACTATGTCCTGGCAGCCCTGCTGGGACTCAGGACAACTGAGGCAGGGCTGGGCTGCTCCCTGCCCCAGAGGCTGTCTGCAGCCCACTGGAATGTCTGCACCGCAATCTCTCACCTGCAACTACAGTGACACAGAGAGCAGGGCCGAGCTTTCCCTGCTGATGGCCCAGTGCCACCCTCCCACAGCTCTAGCGCCACCCACTCACATACGGCCTGATACCACAGGGCCAGACAACACAGACACAGGCCTCTGGTGCCCTCTGCTGTCCAGCACTCTTGTCCCACAGCCTGATGATGGCGCTGGGGCTGGCAAAGGAGACTGGGAGAATATCACCATCCCTGGACTAGTCCAGCTTGTCACAGCCCCTCCATGGACTGTCCAAGAGCAGCCAGGGGGGACCAGTGCACTGATCAGGGCATACTAGAGAGTGTCATGGTAACAAGTGACCCCAAAGCGAAATGGCATGGGACAGCTAAAGTTTGCTGGTTGAGTCCAGGGCTGTCAGGAGCTGTTGGGGAGCTGGTTCCTGCTTCCCCTTCCTGGGGTCCTGGCTGATGAAGAAGCTGCACCCCTTGCACTGAACATTGCTGGTTATTGTGACAGAGGGCAAGAGACTGATCACTAGACCCTCCTGTCTTAGTTACTTGCTGCTGAGACACAGTACCCAACACCCACAGCTTAAAGGAGCAGTGGTTTACTTGGGCTCACAGTTTATAAAAGTTTCAGTCCATAGTCTACTGGCTCCAAGTCAAATGGCATGGCAGAGGGCATGGCAGAAGAGAGCAGCTCACAGCATGATGAACAGGAAGCAGAGAGGAAGGGAGGCACTAGGAGGGAGATACACCCTTCTAGCCATGCCCCAAGTAACCTGCCTTTTTCTACCTGACTCCGCCTCCTAACAGCAACTCAACTCTCAGCCCTATAAATAATCACCTTCTCAAAGCCCACCTATGAGTATAAGAGGCTTTGGGGGACATCTAGAGATAAACCCTAACACCTCTACTCACAACTTCTTGGCCAGTGTAGTCACTGGCTCCTACCCAAACCACAGGGACTTGGCTGTACAGTTCCACCAAGGGCACAGGAGTCAGGGAAATGACCAGCAACCAAGTGTTCCGCTGGTTCCTCTTCCTGTGAGCAAAACACACTCATCCCTCCCCAGGAAATGTGCTCCCAGGTCCAGGTACATTGCCACACTCAAGGACAGGACCTCGGCTGGTGTGTCAGGGTGTCCACATCAGCAGGGAGGAAAAACAATTCCTGTTTGGTGTATAAACATGGCCACACTCCTTACACATCAGAACACCAATACAGGAATTCAGTTTGGACTCTGAAAGCACAGTCTCATCTGATGGGTGGTGAATTATTTAGGATCAGATACACAGGTCACAGGGCATCGATTGCGTCCCGTTACCCCAATCATCCTGGGCCACATGCAGGGAGGAACATCGAAGACGAGGACTGACTCCCCCACTCCCAGCCCGGGAGGAAGAGTCAGAACAGGCATCAAAGTAGGGAGGGAGAGTTTGCCTTCTCACTCTGACTGCTAGCAGCTTTCTTAACTTTCCTAAACCCAGTTTCTTCTGTAGAAAGGCAGGACGGCAACGCTGTTCCTACCCCTTGCCTTCGAGGGCCTCTTAAGCCCTGGATGGAGCCCACCCTTTGTCCCGGTTTCACTGCCTGAGCTGGGTCATAGCCCGCTTGTCTGTTGCCTCTGCTGGGAATCCACAGAGAGGACTCATGGGGGCAAAAGCCAAACGTGTGTATCTATAACTGCAAAATGCAAGGCAGTCAATGCAAGAGACAAGAAAGGGAAATATTTGGATAGGGAGGAGGGGAGAGAGGGCACCCCAGGTCTACATGGACAGAAACTCTCAATTCAGTTACTGACCTCTTTTTTCACGGGAGACCGCAATGAGCCTTTTACTTAAAAATTCCTGCTGCTCTTCCTCCACCCCTACCCACCACCTTCTTCCCAGCTCCAGCTCCGCCACTCCTCGCCCTGTGCTTTGGACCTGGCAGCTTAAACCCTCAGACTGTGACCTCGCTGAGACATAAGAAGATTAGAGAAGACAAAATTCCCCAACCCCAGATCCTGCTGTTGCCTGATCTCCTTCAGGACAAATCAAAAGGTAATGGCGGTGCGTGCTGGCGCCGTGCTTTACCAACTACAGAGCACAGCTACGTTTATTATTTCATACGGAGCTGCCAGCAGCCCCCGAGGGGCCGTCATTCTTATTATTTCTCTTTCACAGAGGCAGAAACTGAGACTCAAAGAGGTTAATCAATGTATATAAGGTCATGTAGCTAGTTGAAAAGAAAGACTGAGGGGTAAAATGTGTCCTTTCTACTCCAGCAGTCTCCCCTCCCTGGCCAGCTGATGGCTGCGAGCCTCAGCCCCAGGGAGAACGCCTAAAATCCTCCCTCACCCACTGGGAGCTTGGGACAGAGGGTCACAGGTGGTCAGGTCACCACACACCAGCCAGCCCCAGATCTCGGCAAGTGCGAGAATAGAGAGAAAGCCAGGCTTGAACCCTGGGCACCTGCATCCCTTCGCTGGGCTCAGTACCTGAGGAGCAGTGGGCTGGTCTGATTCTCAAGGCCAGGCCCTACCCCCATGGCTACGCAGACCAGCGCTTCCATGGCCACTGCTAGCAGTGTCTGCTCCCTAGCACTATTTGCCCTGGTGCCACCCATGAGTCAAGAGCTGTCCCTCAGTTTCTCTCTCTGTACCAGGAGAATCATCTCCACTCCTCAGCCACGAGAAAACACAAGGCCTGTGTTTCCCACAGAACTTCGGTGCCCTTGCAGAGATGATGTCTGAAGAGGGTTTGAGAGCGAGTATGATGTGCATACTCCTGAGAAAAGGACTCCGGGGAAGAAGCAGGAGTCAGATTTTGTAGGTTAGTAGCAGCTGCTTTGATTTTAGCGCCTGTGCTTCCAAAGAGAGGCTCACTGGGACCACATCTGGAGAGACTGTGGCTGGCACAGTCCCTGCCCAGCTACAGGTCATGCTGCAGGGTCTGGATGCCAACAACTGAGGAGCCCTGTTCGGACTCAGGAGGGGCATCCATGCAGCCTTCACTGGGAGGCCTCTGACTGTATCCTTTGGGTTTTTTCTCAAGGAGAGAAGTGGGGTAAAAAATAAAATAAGTGAAATTTTTTTTAAAGATCCTGCAGTCCATTTGTGATGGGCATAGGAAGGTAGAATAAAATAGCCCTAGTCACTGTCACCATGATTGGAGACCTTGGCCATGTTGATTCCAAGCTCTCTATACCTGGTTTCATCACCTGTAAAACGAAAGAGTTGCATTTCATTGAACACAGAATACCATCTAAGCTAGTAATAAATTGATTGATAAGTAGTGGGAAACTGGGAGGTAGATCTTCTGCAAAGGGGAAGAAACCACAAGATGGAGGGGAGAGAAGAAGAGGAGGTATAAGAGGAGTTGAAATGTGTTATGTACACGTGCCAACTCCCCACAATGAATGGCATCACTGTGTGAAGCAAACAGGCACACACAAAAATAACTTTGAAAAACAAATAATAAAGAACAGATCCTTCAAGACTTAGAGGAAAAGAGACTGCCCAGTTCGATGAGGTGGATAATAGGCCTGAGTGAATCTCCTGCACCTGTTCTTCGCTTTGACCTTCCTTTAGGTGTCCCCAGCTTGTAGTCCTTGGTCACCTCTTCTTGCAAAGAAAGTGGTTTCCCTGGCCCTTCCCATGATGGTTAGTCTGCAGGCTGAAGTCGCTGAGCTTCTAGAGGGAAGAAGGCAGGCTCTGCCTGGACAAGTCAGGGTTCTCGAGCGAAGCAGAACCTCAGGCAGTAAAACAGACAGTGAAAGGTATCATTAGGTGTGGTTATGCATACACAGAGACAAAGGTATGTGTCTCTATAGGGGTCTGCAGAGGTAAAGACTCAGACAGAGGCTACTTTAATGAACTGCTTGCCAGTCTGTTAGGCATATTCAAAGCCCACTTGGTTAGACTGGGAGGCTAACTTTCAGGTAAGACCATGCTGAAGACCACAGTCTTGAGTTCAGATCCTACAGAGCAACCACCAAAAGCTCGACCAGGACATCTATGTTGCAGCCTTGAGACCTCCTTCTTCTTTGGGAAATACCCTTCGCTCTTATGGCCTTTGACTGATTGGACAAGGCCAATTACAGAAAATGATCTGCTTTACTGACTTACTCATTTCCTCCGTGAAACACTTTCACTGAAACATCTGGACTGGTTTGTGACTAAGGCCACTGGACCTTTTGCAAGTCAACTTGTGACAGGACCCATTATGTCACTTCTCAAGTGTTCTGTGTGACCATGGCCAGGCTTCTGTCTTCCTTTTGGTTCATTATCTTCCTGTTTTCATTAAGCCTGATCCTCAGGCTTCTGAGTGCCAGCTCATGAGTACCATACTGTAGTCAAGTCGGTAGAATGGCTGCGTGACTTGGGAGGTGGGAGGTCCTGAGCCCAGCCCCACTCAGCTTCTGCAGAGAGACCCCAGCATGAGTCCCTCCCTCTGCCAAGAGTCTCACGCCTGTGCACTGAGCGTATGGGATTCTGCAATGCACGGCACCCACCGTGAATGAGGCACCCCATCATTTTAGTAATGATGATTTTATTGCTTTTTTTACACACAATTAAAACTCACTAATTCTGATCTATCAGAAAGGGCAGCCAGTGGCTGGAAAGTCCACATTAAAAAATAATTTTAAAATAATGTGGTTTTATTACTTTAAAATGTATTACTCCATCCAGGCTACTAAAGTGCCGCACAGCGAGCCCCTGGGGACCTACGCTAATGAACAAATAACAATTTGAGGCTGCTCGATCAATTACTGATGTGGAAAAGGGTGGCACAGAAAGCACTTGGCAAAGCCTGGGAAAGGGGCGTTACTCCCTGGAGACTGAGGGCACCTGCGTGCATCCTAGAATACTCCACGTACCCCACCACGGATCCCACACCAGGCAGCTTCCATGAGGGGCAGGCTGGTGTTTTACAGATTTTGCCCTGGTAGAGTTTCACTAAGTGTTAGACATTTCATTAAGTTAAATCAAGACCCTTTTTATTCTTTCCATTTCTTAGAAGCCTGTTGCAAGGTGGTGATCTTAGCTGGGACTGTTTGCCTTAAAGAATAAATAACTAGGGTTAGAAACAGAGGTTCTGGGCTCAGAAGAGCCCAGGCTCCAATTCCAGCTTTACCTCCTGCAAGCTGTGTGACCTTGGGCAAGCTGTTTACAATCTCGAGGGCAATAAAGTGAACAGACAAAGGCTTCACTTGCTGGGTAGCTGAGGGATGAGATTAGGTGAAATGTCTGGAGTACCTCAGGGGAAAGCGCAGACGCTATTGCAGATGAGTCAGAAAGCAGGTCAGAGCCCTAATGTGACACTGTGGTGCAGGGGCTACTGAATGAGCAGTCTGACTTCTGGGCCAAACCTTGCATGAGTGCTGAAATCTGCCTGCTCCTGGACTCTGATTTCATAGCAGATGACTAGAAATGACTGCTATGGTCATTACTGGTGATAAGAATGATGGTTTACATTTTACAAGAGCCATCCAATTCCTCTCCAAGTGCTGCCGAGGCCACTTGTACTCGAGGAAGGTCATCCAGGGGCCTGGATGTCTGTTGCTTCATCTTGTGTTCCAGCATTGGGTTGGTTTGCTCCCCAGACCCGAGCGGACAGGGCTTCCCAGGTAAGACTTGCTTTAAGCCCTCAATTCTGCCACGCGTCGGGCTGGAGTGGATCTTGACAGTATGATGAAGGAGACTCTCCTGGGAGATCCTGAGACATGACGTCTGCCACCTCTTGTTAAGCACTTAGCTCCAGGCAGGCGCTGGGCTTGGCAATCAATCCCTTTCCATGTCCTCGCGACATCTATCTAGCCCAGAACTCACCCTGGCCCAGAGCTGAGTCCCTGAAGCAGGAGGACCAGCCCAAAGCCGCAGAGCTGTGTCACCCCCATGTCCACTTCCAAGAAATGCTCTTTCCCAGCGTACACTGAGCAACAGAGACCCAGCCTCCCCAGGGACCCAGCACACTCTCCTGCTGCCTTAACCACCTCGCAAGCCACCTGCCCCAACTAGAACGCATCCTTTCTTCATTCCCTCCCTCAGGTCCGGTCATGCCCACACACACCATGGCTCCCCAGGGCCAGGCTCTGAGCCTTGTCTGACTTTGTTTACCCTGTGGTGCCCAGTACAAGGCTGGTCCGAAAGCAGTGATGTGAGACAGGTTTGTGAGCTTCCCTGTGGGCCTGGAATGTTACTTTGCACCCATGGCCTCTGCTAGACGAGCTCTCTATAGACACCACTATGGATGTTGCCACACCAGTGACATTGCCCGGGTCCCCCTGCCAGCATAGGCGCGAGGCCCCAAGAAACATGGGACACAGCTGTGGAACGGGATCCTAACAGCCAGATGCGAATGACTTAACCCAGCCTGAATGGCAGCAAGAGAGCCTGGCTGGCCACTCCCTGGCAAGAGGCAATGGGTTCCAGGATAGCACAGGTGAAATAGGCTTGCTCTGCCAACGGCTGCCAGCTGGGCCCTGCCTGTGCAGCCCAGCCATCAGGGGCAGAAGCGGGGATGAGGCCACCATGCTTGACAGCTGACCTCCCCCACTCCATTTGACAGCGATTTCCTATAAAAATCCTGAACTAACAGGAAGGACGGTGGTGCAGGTGCACTGGAGAGGCTGTGGCCCATTTTAGAGCTTTTCACTAGCAATACATGATTTCAGACCTGATGTAGATGCCCACTCAGGCGAGGTGGCTCCAGTCGCCTCCTCCGTTCTTCTGCTTCGTTACTGGTGACTTCAGGAGATTCATGTCATTTCAGGTTGCCCCTGGTGCCCCGCTCCAAATTTCTTTAGAGATTCAGGAAAAAATGATGAACAAGTTGCTGGTTTTCCATTGCTGTGAGATACTATGAGTTACTCTGAGTTTCTCCAAGGCAAAAAAGTACAATGTTTTACACACTGGCTTTTATACACACACCGATCAGCTTGCACTTTGACCCTTTGGTTACAGCGTGACGTAAAAATAATTTATGTCAATCATTAGCCAGTGACTATAACATGGTGTTAACAACCCCAATTTACTGATAACTCATTCTCAGTTTTATTGTCATTTTTAAACAATTGAATAGTAAGTTCCCGTTTTTGAAACATTATTGAAATTCAGTAGAATTAAGCAAAAGCTAAATTATGTACTCCCTAAGCAAAAGTATTACACCTCAAAGTTCCTACTCCCTATTTTAAGTTTTAAATAAAAATAAACCACTGTATCTAATATGCATAATGCAGTGACTCGAGTTCATTTTTCTCATCTTCACATCAATGTGCTCACACTGTTCACTTTAAATCTGCTTTGTAACAGGATCTTGCAGCACTCAGGAGGCTGAAGCAGGAGGACCGCCATGAGTTTGAGGCCAGCCTGGGCTATATGAGACCCTGTCTTCAACAGAATAGAATAGAATAGAATAGAATAGAATAGAATAGAATAGAATAGAATAGAATAGAATAGAATAGAATAGAATAGAATAGAATAGATCTTTTTAAACCGAGTATGTAACACAAGATACCAGACACAACAGTTTTGGGAAAGAACATAACTAGCTTTGTACTGCACTTAGAAGGCTCAGTTCTGTACCTGGACCCAGTGCCTCTTGAAATAACTGTCCCAGTGGGCCTGAGAGGAACTTCCATGCATGACAAATCACCCACTGCCACAGCGGAAAGCTTACGCACTGGTGGCCACTGCATCACTGCCTATGTGCTTGTTACTGTCACCCTCCTGGAGATAATCACTGAACTCCAGACCCTTGGCAACCGGCACCATACCCATCCTGACAGTCGACAGCCAGGCCACCACTCACCTCCCCATCACAGCGTCCTGGGATGCAGGGCACACTGCCGACCCAGCAAAAGCTCCCAAGGGTCACACTGCCCTCAGCATCTCATCACAGATACCGCACATCCAGAGTCTGGCCTCTGTCTCATGCCAGGCTGTGCCACAACCCTCTGGACACACCTGGGGAGTGGGTCTCTGCTGCTGACAACCCACAATTACCAAACACTGTGCTGGGAATGGTGAGGGGTGGAAGGAGTGGCTAGCTCAACAGTTGAGTTATTAAATATCTCCAGTTATAAATACCCTAAAAGAAGAGCACGGAATATCTGTAAGAGCTCTTTCTTTTCCCATCCTAAAAGCTCTAGGATAGTCAAGACCATTATACCTGCACTGACTTTGAAGCCAGAGCTTTTGAGCTCGAATCCTGACACCGTCTCAACTGGTGGCTCTAGCACATTGTGCAAGGCTCACTACACTCTAAGCCTTAGTTTCCCTTCACGACATGAGAATGCTAATGCTTACTCTGTCCACCACGATGGGTGCTTTAGGGATAAAGTGAGCTAATGTGTAACAAAGAGCTTTGTTGACCGTGCAAATGTTAGGTTGTTCTTTCAATAAACATTTATTAAGCATGTACTCGAGCCAAGCGCTGAGTTAGGCATTAGGCCTCTCAAGTGCAAACATCCTCTCTTCACTGGGATTCACCCTTTTTTTTCCATTTAGATGAAATTCACATCACATAAAATGAACCCTCCCAAAGTGAATGGTTCGGTGGTATTTAGTGTGTTCACAATACTGCACAACCAAAGCCTCTATCAAACCCCAGAACATTGTCATCATCCCAAAAGAAAAGATTGTACACTGGGGTCACTATCAGTCTTTCTCTCGCTCTCTTTGGTCCTCTCAGGCACTGATTTCGAGTGCTCAGTAGCATCCTAATGTCCCTCAGTCACCTATGATTCTAAGCCGAACCCTGAATCCAACTGCAAGCATCCCACGTGGAAACCCAGCCTTGTCTGCCAACGCCAGGAAGCCAGAGCCCCGAGCCTGCCACTTGTAATTACCCCAGAGCTGGGTGAGCAGGTAATCGCCATGCATTTCAGTAAATTACATCTCATAAAGGTGCTGTCATGTTTGCTCCTGTGCCCTTCCTTCCGGGAACCAGCTCCCTGCTTGCCAACATCATATCTTCCCAGCAGCCTGTGCGCTTGCCCAATGTCCTCCTTGTCAAGCAGGGGACAGTCAGGTGCAAGCGGAAGGGCAGCATGTGCACAAATATTAGACTTGGCCACCCTCTGTCTGTATCAGGAACCCAATTGGTGTTATTGATTGACAGATCCAGGGACCAACTGTTTAGAAAGCTGAGCCCCCTAGAGTGGGCTAGGTGTTTCGGCAAACAGCCCTAATACTGGGCAAACAGGGCTGTTAGAAGAAGTGCCCGGCATGTTAGCAGAACAAACCAAGCACTGAGCAAACAGCTTAAAAGAATGTGGGCCACCTCCTCGTAACCTCAACCGAGGTATTGATCCCACTAGAGGCAGGAAAGGGCCCGCGTGGGGAACAGAGAGATACAAACCCCGGCAGAATGTAAATGTTATCTTTAAGCTGCGGCTGTCAGGGCCCTAATGGGCATCTGTTTGGAATTTGTCTTCTTGCAAATCTTTAAATCCAGGTCAGGGCCAGCCACAGAATTTAATAACAACTTTTCAGAGAGACGGAGGTTTGGGGCTGATTTCATTCTTCATAAGCCCAGCTGGGACTTTGTTTTTCTTGGAGGCAGCTGCCTCGCATGGAAAGTTTCTGGGTGCAAGTCCTATGCTGGAAGAGGAAAATGTGAATGCTGGACAGAAGGCTAGAGGAAAGGAGGAGGAAGTAGGGAAATAAAGATGCTTTCTCTGATCTCTGGGCTGTTTGTGCACAAGAGCTGGTCCAGAATCAGAGCCAGGAACAAAGGGAATTTTAAAATCCTTCTGGCCATCTCTGACATTGGCATCTGGTCTTAGCATGATAAGAATTGGAGAAGGCTGTGGCTTAGGACTGGGGTATCCAACTGAATGGGTCTTTGGGCTGCACTGAAACATGGAGAGGAAGTAGTTAAGAGCTTGGCATCCCAGCCCTGCCAGCACCTGGCACCATGGAGAATCATCATACTTCTCTAACCCTCAGCACCCCCATCAAGTGGAAATAACGCTCTCCTAGAAGGGTCTCAGTGCTGCACCTCAGAGCTCCAGGACGACAGGGACATGTCATCTAGGACCCTGTGCATAGAGAGCTCAGCAGAGGCCAGAGAAAGGAGGGAACTAGCCCAAGGTCACAGAGCACTTCTGTAGCTGTGTGCAGCTTGGTGACAATGTGAAAGGACGTGATGGGCTGGGCTGCCTCAGGCCAAACCTCTGAAGGGGACAAGACAAAGCTCAAGCCTGCCTCAGAGGTGGGAGAACAGGGGCTCACTTCTCCCTACTCATCAAATCATGCTCACGTGGCATGTTCTAGGCAAACTGTGTGAACATGCACTTGGACAGTGGAAATGGCAGCCTCAAACAAGGTTGTCTCAAAGCTATTTGCTTTAGGGACAGAGAATCAAGTTCACAACTATGGAGGCAGTTCATGATTTGAGTTAAGAAGAGATGACCCTGCTCCTAAAACCCTGCCTATGACCTCTCCTCTCAGTTCCAAGGGGCAGCAGCATGGAAGTGCTTTGCTTTAAACCAGGGATGCTAGGTGTGGTGGCATAGCCTACAATCCCAGCACTCAGGAAGCTGAGGCGGGAGAACTGTTGTGAGTTCAAGGCCACCCTGGGCTATACAGTAAATTCAAGCCTAGGCTGAACTACATAGCATACTGTCTGACAAAATTAAAAAAAAAAAAAGTACATGGAGAAACTTATTCCACAAAATCAATGCCATTTCACCCGGTCAGGGAAAGAAAACAGGTCATATGCAAACTATATATAAGGCCTTCCCCAATCATCCCAGGGTTTTGCAATTTAGTCTCACTTCTGAACAACAAAGTCTTTGCCTCTGAGCAGCAAAGATGCCAGGCTGCTCTGTAGGGCAGGGGAGGAGCAGGTTGAAGGCAGGAGTGGATGGCCAGCTATCAGACCACGCATCCCTCGAGTGGGAGGCCTGGCAACTGGGAGCCCAGGGAACATGCATTTGAGTTTCTTGGACCCTTGACCCAGGATGGATTAAGAAGCGAGTAGAGCTGTTTAGAGGGTGTCTTATCCTACCTTAACCCAGGAGCCAGAATCTGCTATCAGGTGCCTGCTTTGCTCAGGCCCAAGGCCCAGGCAGTGGAAGCGCTGGTCCCAATTCTGCAGCTCCTATGTGACCCTGTACCCACCACATCCTGCTTCTAAACATGCAGGTCCTTCAGACCAGCAATGCTGTTCCCTCTGCATTCCCTCTTCCTCAGGCCACCACCTCACTTGCAATTACTAACTGTTTACAGGAAAGCCAATTACTCAGAGTCTCCTGAGAGAAGGGGTTAATTATTACAAGGCAAGGAAACAGGGAGATGCGCTGTGCTGACCCCACCTACCTGGATACCCAGTAACACACGCTGTTTGTAAAATAGCCAGTGTAGTGCTGCCTTTCACGTGAGAGGCATCAGTTACATAAGGACAAGAATGAACAGAACTGCAGGACACCACCAGCATCCCTAATGAGTACTGGAAAGGCTGGGCCACTCCGAGGATGCTGGGTGAATGAATCCCCTGAGATACATCTCCTCACGGGCTCAGATCTGGCCTGTTGTGCTAGAGCCACAGTCCTTTCATAGAGGACCAGATCTTCCATCCAGGCTTTAGATACCTCCCAAATATTTTTATGAGAGGGCAGCTGAGTGCTTCAATTTATTAGTATATGCTTGTAATACCTAGTAAATACATTCATCATGGAGAAATGGTACAGGCATATGTTATATGCTGATAGTCTTTACTTTCCCCTCCTCTTCCATCTCCACAAAGTCTGTCTCCCTGTTTTTGATTATCTATCTTTTATCTTACTCTTTAAATTATTTCTACTTTAGGTTTCTCATATAAGGGAAGCCATGCCATATCAGCTTGTGCATCTGATTTATTTCACTTAGCATCATGGTCTCAAAGTGCATCCATTTTGCTACAAATGATTTAGATCTATCCTTCTTTATGCTGGGTTCAGAACCTAACACTTGGGGAAAAGCAGGCCTCGACCCAGGCCAGCCTCACAGGTATGGCTCATGCAGCTAATTCTTTGGCCCCCCCAGGAAATGCTGAATGGTTTTCAATCAGGGGTCCCCAACATTTTCATTTTGCACAGGGACCTATACAGTACATCACCAATCATGTATCAAACCATTCAAGACAAAATGAAAGATCTTCTCTTCATCCATTTATTGTTGCTATACCAAAATCCCCATGAATAGGTTATTTATAAACAGTAGTTTACTTGGCACAGGGTTCTGGGGCTGGGAAACCAGAAGCACAGCCTTAACACCTGTTTGGCCTTTGCCCAGGGCCTCATTGCCATGTCCTAAAGTAACAGAGGGCAGGACACAGAAAGTCAGAACAGAGCCAGCTTTGCTCTCTCTTCTGCTTGCTTCCTATGACCATTGAATGCCACTCTCCAGACCTCATCTAACCCCTAATGGCTACTCAGAGCTCCAAATATCACTAACACGTGGATTTGGGGATTTAGTGTCCAACACATGAGATTTGGGGACATAAACCACAGCAGGTCTCTGTGGCACACACACACACACACACACACACACACACAAAAGCTGCAGGTTTTCAGAATTTGCAGAAGTAACAGACTCTGGCTGTGCCCCCATTTTATACAAGCTTTGGACCCCACAAAATGTGCACTCTCCTCTGTGCCCATTTCCACCGCTATAGAACCCACCCTTAACATCTTAAAATGCACCCTCATCCCACATTTGATGTAACATAAATAACTCTAGCAGTTGAGTTGCCTAGTAGGCTTTTAATTAAATATTTTTGTGGTGATTTTGGTCAGCTGTAAGGAATGTTAATTTTGGAGGTGACCTGTTTTAAATTTCCATCCTGTGATCATTGCCTAGGCCCTGAGAAAGCTGGGGCTCTTGAGTTGCAGGGCGACTGTGTGATAAATGAAACAGGGCCAGCGTGAAGAGTGCACTGTCATCTCCTATGCAGTGGAAACATCTCCATAATGTCTAATTCAGACTAAAGAGAGACTGGAGTGGTGGGGAGAGTCAGGGGTGGATTTCAGAAATGGAACTTCTATTATTTTCAAGAAGCAGCAGGTTCCACAAAGTAGGTTAACAAGGTGTTATCTAACAAGACCTTGGGGGGCTGCCTTACCAGTTAGGACACGATTGTTGTGTAATTAGCTCATCAACTCTGTGTATGCAAATATAGGCTTTTAAAGTCCTTCAAACTGCCTTCTGTTCTTAAGTAATTGAACTGTTTCCTCTGGATGCTCTTCATTCTCTCCAGTTTGGACCCTGCTTCCCTTAATTAAGTCTTTCTGGAAGCCTGTCTTCTGCACAGCACGGCGCCCTGGGACTGGACAGGGCAGAGCACCAGCCACTGCCCTCTGCCAGCCTCTTGTCCAGTGGGGTCAAGAAATAATTTTTACAAAAGGCCTGGCAGTAAATATTTTCAGTTGAGCAGATGCCTCTGTTGCAATGACCCAACTCTGCCCTGCTAGGCACAAAAGCAGCCAAAGATAACATGTAAGTTAAGGAGTGTGGCCAGGTTCCAATAAAACCTTATTTGCAAAAGCTATACAGGCCACAGTTCATGGAGCCCTGGTCTAAGGAGAGACAGATTTGTGAAAGAATTGGCTGTGGGAAGGTAGAAGCCTGATTCTGATTGACGAATGGAGGAAGAAGTCATTGATTCCCAGGGGAACAGGAAGAGTTTTCTGCTTTTCTTTTTCCTAGCCCTTGGTATTGAACCCCGTCCTTGTATGTGCTATGCAAGTGCTCCACCACTGAGCTACATCCCTGGAAGTTATCAAAAAGATGTATCCAAGCACAGGGAGCCATAGCTTTTTGGTTTGCGCTTTTACTGTCCCCTGGTTGTTCAGTTCTTATCTAGTTCTCCCTCCCAGAGGCTCAGGGCCCCTGAGGCTGCCATTTCTTGTACTGTTCACAGGGCTCAGCTAAAAGAAGCCATGCTGCCTACAAAATTAGATTCAGAGTCAGTGTCCTGTCCCATAAGGTTGGTGCTGCAGAGCAAATTTGACTCCTATCTACTCGAGCTTAGGTCGCCCTGTCTTGCTTGGAAGCTGCGGTGCTGTGGAGGGGAACTGGGCAACGAAGCTCCTCCCATGCCAGCCTCGGCTCCAACTCCACTGTCATTCTTCAAACACTTTCTCAATACCCAAATGTCACATGGCTTATTGTGGTTCATTTGCTCAGGGCTGAGCAAATAAAAGGACAAAGAAGCTTGAACACCACCAGCCTCTGCCATCAGCCACTCTCCTGGGGAGCCTGGCAGCGTGCAGCCCTGTGTCCTGCCCAGGTGGGGCAAGGCTGCTCAGGTTGGGCAGGAAGCAGCCACTTTCTGAAAGTACTCTTGATAGTGGATCTACCTGCCATAGGACCTAGGAAAGCATGGCACCTGTTGATGCCAGCAGGTTCATGAATGCCCCGCAGTGAGGTGGGTAGAGTCATTAAAGCAAGGCAGGGAGAGGGTGGGGTCAGAGGTCACAGCAGGGTGTGGCTCCAGGGACTCAGGCCATCCAAATTCATGGCCAGTCTACCTGTGAGTAGTGTGCTGGCTGTTGCCACGCAGGCAAGCGCCTCCCAAACCTTTTCTCTAGAGAACATCTTGCAGCCCCTGGGACATTCTGGAGGACAATGTTCAGAAATCCCCGACATGTGGACAATGCCCTAGGAAGCCGGACGTCCACCCAGGAGGACAGATCTGGGATCTGCACTACAGTCAGCAGCGGCAAGCACCTGCTGCCCTCCTCAGCCTCCTCACGATGCCTGCTGGCTCCTAGGTGAACCCAGCTCTCTCTCCCCACAGCAGCCTGCTCCCTGGAGCGTATCTTCCAGCACAGGCCTATAATCTCAGCTCTCTAGGAAGCTGAGGCAGGAGGATCCTAAGTTTGAGGCCAACTTCATTTTAACCTTCGCATTACTTAGCGATAGGCCATCAGCCAGCTCCCCCTCAGCTGGGCACACATGCACACTGTTGTGGCTGAGGAAAACATCTGTGTAAACAAATCTGCCTCTGTCCTATTGTTTGTGACCCAGCCTTGTTTCTCAGGGAACCCCAGGGAGCCTCCAGGGCCTTTCCTGTCATAGCACCTGCTGGGCAGAGGACTGGGCGGACCTTGGGTACCTTAGAAGTGCACTGACTCCAGGAGGTAGGGTCAGACTTGGACTGGGTCGGGGGAGCCCAAGCCCTCTGCATGCTGTCTCTGACCTCTCCACCAGCACATAACCTTTCCTCAAGGTTACCCAAGGCCTGGGTGCCGTCTGCTGCTTCAGGGTTTCTGCCTGCAGCCTGGCCTCTGCCCTCTGGCTTCATTTCCCTTCCCGCCTCTGGTTCTGGCTGCTTTATCTCTCTGCATTTCTTCTTTCTGATTCCAGGAGGCCAGATACACTGGACCTACCTTTCCTGCCTCGCTGCACCCCAGGTCCCAATCCTGTGGATGCCCACCTATAGTTCAGGCTCCCTCTCCTGCTCCCATCACTGGGGCCAAAGCAGAAACAGCCCAGGGTGTTGTAGTAACTCTGGGGTCTGCAGAGGGAACTCCACATTGAACCACTTGTCTCCCCACCTCCCTAGAGATCCCCCCCGCCCCACCCACCAGCTCTGGCTCCAGGCTGCCTCTTCTAGGAAGCACCCCCACCCCCTAAACGTCAAGTTTCATCACAACCTGCCCTATCCCCCACGCTCCTCATGTGTGTTCATCATCTCCTGGAGCCTCCTGCCTGGCTAGAAATGAGGCCATCGCTTTAACCTCTATACACTGCCAAGAGCCAAACAGCAGGTGCCCAGCAAATGCTGAAAGCATCCTCCTCTTTTAAAAGAATCTGTGAGGGCTGGAGATTTAGCTCAGTGGTTCCGGCGCCTGCCTGGCAAGCGCAATGTCCCTAGTTTGATCCCCGGTAACCACATACAACAATGCCGGGCATGGTGACTCACGCCCACCAGCAATCAGTACCCCATACCACAATGCCGGGCATGGTGGCTCATGCCTGTAAACCCAGCACTGGGAGGAGAGGCAGAAGGACTGCTGAGTTTGAGGCTTGCCTGGGCTATATAATGAGCTCAGGGCCAGCCTGAGACCCTACAAAGTGAGACCCTGTCTCAAAAAAAATAAGAATCTATGACCATAATAATAAGCAGTGCTCACAAGGTGTTATACATTTGGCAGAGACTTGCCATAGTCACTATGTCAATTAACAGCAACCCAGTGCTGGCTGTGGAGCTCCTCCCACAGTTCAGATGCAGAAAGGAGGCACCAAGAACCAAGGATCTGCCTGACATCACTGCTCATAGGTTGCTTGGATTTGAACCCAGGTCCTGTGCTATCAGCATTTATTTTTTCTTTTCTGTCTTTTGGGCCTACAAGCCTTCAGAGCCAGGCCCTGGGTCAAGAGTTACTGGTAGTTTTGCTGGATGACTGCAGTCATTGGGAGACGGCAACTGATTTATACCACACACAAGGATCTGCCGAAGTTCACAGGACCAGGCCAAAGAAAGGGACCATGGACAGGTGGGAACAGGGGCTGGAGGAGGACCAGGCCTGGGCATAAAGGGGTGCGAGGGCTGGCTTCTGTGGACCCCACTGCACAGCTGGCACAGAGAAAGGAGCAGGTGCCGAGCCTAGCAGGCTCAGAGAGTGTCAGGCTGCAAAGCTGAGGACAGTGACCCCGGTGTGGACACAGAGGCAGAGGACTCAGCGAAGGACAAGGAAGCCTAAGTCAAGGCCATTCTGAGCCCCAGGCCAGAGAGATTGCTAAAATGTTGATGTCATTAACCAATACGGGAGTGGCAAAAAAAAATTGCCACTGATTTTGACTGGGAAGGAAACAGGCAGTATCACACAATGTCAAATTTAATAATATTCTGTCGCCAGGCACTATCTCATTATTCCACACATGTTCATTATCTCCCCAGATTGCACATAAGCTGGCTTTGGAAACTCGGTCTTTCCGCCTCTGCTATTTCTTGTGCAGGGCAAAGCACATAGCAGGGGCCCAGCGGATACCAGTGGGTATAAATTTCAAGAACATAAAATGGCCCTAAAACCCAAGATCCATGGAGAAACATTTCAGAGAGAGAGAGAGAAAGAGTGAGAGGGGTATAAAGTCAATACTTTCTTAAAAGTATATTGCAGTAACAGCCAGAAATATTCAACAATGGCCAATGTTGAGATACTACTCCTCAAGGTGTAGGGCACCCTGTTACTTGAGGTACCCAAGTAGAAACCAGACAACCAACTATCAGACGCTCTGTTTAAGGAACCCTGCAGTGGAAGGGAGGCCACACAGAAAAGCTCCTGAAGCCCCACCAACTCTCAGACACTATGGTTCCAAAATCCATTAACTGTGCATGGTGGTGCATACCTATAATTCTAGCACTCAGGAGGCTGAGGCAGGAGGATTGTCCTAATTTGGAAGACAGCCTGGGCTACATAATGAGTTTAAGGCCAACTATATAGTGAGACCCTCTCAAAAAAAAAAAAAAAAAGTGCTGGGAGTTGGAGCTGCTTCTTTGGCATGCCCCATTCAGAAATAGCCAGGCTGACTTAAAAAAAGAAATCGCTGTGCCTCCTTCTATTTCTTCCAAACCCTTTAAATGTCAAGTTCCAGACCACGGCTCTGCCTTGCCGGGTGGTCGGATACCAAGCCCGTGAGTGCTGGGTTTAGAATAGCGCCTGGCGTGGCCAGAGGAGGAGCCTGACTTCGTGCATTCTAATGCATGTCTATTTTTGCAGCCACGAGACGCGTTGCCTTCCCTCGCTGTGCACATCAATATCACACAGGGACGCTGACACAGGGCCATCTGTCCCCGCAGACGCGTTCTTTTGAGAGAGAGGCAGAGGGAACAGGAGGGGGATAGAGACGCATTTTCGTTCTAAGTCTGAAAATGGACGTGGGATATGATAGCTCCCAGGCGTGAGCTGGCCAGAGATGTCCCTTGCCAACTCCATAGGGATGGTGCGTCCTATTTTGTCACCTTCTTCTGGAGTCCCCACCACACACTCATCACTCACCGTTTGCCTGTGGCCTGCCAGTCCCGGTCACCATCCTTTTCTCTCCTGGGCTCCCCTGGAGGCCAAGCCTACAATGCAAGAGGGCGTGGTGGTGGGGATGGACAGGACCTGGGGTGACAGATGAGGCCAGTCCTTGCTGAGCACCCACAGTGTGTCCACGCTGGGCCCAGTCTGCAAATCTGGTGGGTAGGAATTTTCCTTAAATTGTATCCCCATGTTAGACAGGAGGTGACCCAGACCTGAAAGCAAAAGAAGAAAAGACTTTCTATGTGCTGGGAGGAAATCTTCACATGGGCAGAATGTTGTTATCATCCCAGAAGAAACTCTGTACTTCTTACCTAATAACCCTCCATTTCCTTCCAAACTCCCAGCCTCCAGTAGCCTCTATTCCATTTCCTGTGTCCATAAACGTGTCTAATCCAGGAACTTCATTAAAGTGGAGTCATGCAATACTGTACTTGCATTTTTATTCCTGGATTTTTTCACTTAGCACAGTCCTTTCAAGGATTATCCAAGCTATGGCATGTATCATTCCTTTTATGACTGCATAATATTCCATTTACAGATATACCATATTTAACCATATGCCTATTGGTGGACACCTGCATTGTTTTCACCTTTGACTACTGTGAATAACACTGCTGTACACATGGGTGTGCAAGTATCTGCTCAGGTCCTGACTTTCATTCCAGCTGGGTGCCAAGCAAGGAGCAGGTATGCGAGATCCTCTGGTAATTCTGTTTAACTTTGTAAGGAAACACTGAGCGACTTGAGGTATCTGATGGGAAGGTGGAGGGAGGGCATGAGATGAAGGGGAAAAGGACCAACACTTGAGGTTCAAGGAGACCCCAGTTAGAGTCCCCTCTTGGTCTCTCCCTGTGGCTTTAAGCCTGTGACGGTCTCCTGTGTCTGCTCAGTGGCACAGCAGGTCTGCCTCCACCTCCAAGGGGTGTGGTGAGGGTTGTGTGGGTCAGACAAGAATCTGACATCCACAATCAGAGGAGAAGAGGTTGACTTTGGCTCATGATTTCAGTGTTTAGTCCATGGTCTGCTCAGGGTACTGTACTTCCCTTGTGAGCACAAGGGCTTAAGTTTGACCCTGATACCGGGGGGGGGGATGGAGAACATGGCAGAAGGGCACAGAGGAGGAAAGCTGCTCACTTTATGGCAGCCAGTGAGCCAAGAAAGAAAGAAGATTTGGGGACAGGAAGATGTACCTTCAAGCCACACCTCCAGTGACCCACTTCCTCCAATCAGGTCCCATCTCCCAAAAGATCCATTCAGCTGTGAACTGCTGAATGCATTAGCCCATGGATAAGGTTGGTGTATAGTTATTCTTGGCCCCACATGACCTTTCCAGCAGGGGAAAAAGAGTGTAAAATCCAGCTTCTCTACATTCACAAAGCCATGTGATCCCACAGAGGGTTGCCCACATCCCTAATCTGATCCCACACTACAGTGAAAATGGAGTTCCTCGGGCTGGAGATTTAGCTCAGTGGTTCTGGCACCTGCCTAGCAAGTGCAAGGTCCCTGTTTTGATCCCCAGTAACCACATACCACACATGCCAGGCCTGGTGACTCAAGCCTGGTAATCCCAGCACTCAGGAGGCAGAGGCAGGAGGATTATTGTGAGTTCGAGGCTTGCCTGGGCTACATAGTGAACTCAGAGCCAGCCTGAACTACAAAGGGAAAGAAACCCTGTCTCAAAAAAAGAAAATGGAGTTCCTCGACTCAGACCTGGGCCCATCTCATTTCTCCAGCACTGTAAGCTCCCCACTTCCTTAGGCAAAAGTCCACACTATACTGTGTGTCTTCTGAGGCCTGCAGACCCAAACCCTGCCTGCCTCTAAAGTGCCCCTTCTAGCATCCAGTACTTGAACCTGCTTCTACAAGCCTTTTGTATTTCTTTCCTTTATCTCAATGTGAGATTCTTTCTGCCCCTCTGGTTTTCATATACAGAAACTGAATCTCTGGCAAGACCAATGCCATGCCCAAGGTCACATTGCTGGCAAGAAGCACTACCGGGCTGGGAACTAGACCCAGTAAACGTCAAGGCCATGTATCCCTGGCTTCAGAGGCAGAGTGCAGAGGGCATTAGTGGTCAGGAGTTCTGGGGTGTGACACTAGCCCTGCACTCCCAGACTGGGTGACCTTGGGAAGTCGCCGCCCCAGGAATCTTGCTCTGCCACATACTAGCTCTGTGGTCATAAAGTGCTATCCAATCCTAGGGTCATTAGGGGAATCACAAAGGGAGTATATGGTTGCTGTTACCTGGGAGTTGGCTGCTCTTGTCTCTCCTGCCTTCAATGGGTACTCTGTTGGGCCTTGTGAATAGAACCTGTAACATGAAGATGAATTTGAATGGAAAATCCCTTGGGTAGCACAGCTCCATATCTATTAGCCAGGACATCAAAGTGGCCCCAGTATCTGGAGATGGTTGAAATGCTCTGAGCAGGCATCCAGTGCTAGCCGCTCATTTCCTTAACAAAGATTGGAACAAGCACAGAAATGACACTGCAGGGATCTAGTTTATAGACAAAGATTGGGGAAAGAAGAGAAAACACATTTTCAACTCTGCAGTCCATGAACTCCAGCTCCTCTGGCAGGCCAGATGTGATGGTGCCGCTGTCCTCAGGTGATACTATAACAAAACTCAAGCAGCTTCTACCAGGGTCCCAGGCTCTCACTGGTTCACCTTGAACAGTCCTCTGAAATTCAGGGTCTGAGACAATCCTTTGGGGAACTTCTAGAAATACTGGTCACTATCTCAGATGATTTTCTCCCAATATGGCATTCAATTGTTCTGAGACTATTTTAAGACTTAATGTATAACCTTCTCACTCCTGAGTTAGGGAAGTAGCCAAAGAAAAAGTAACCAGCATCATTATAAGTTTAAATACATATTGACTCTTCAAATTGTGCACATGATTACAAATCATACAGGTACATCTCATGACCCAGCACCTCCCATCCAGGTTGTATTACTCAGCTATGGCTGCTTAACAAATTGTCTAAAAATTTACCAAATTAAAATAGCATGTCAATTTCTGTGGATCCAGAATTTGGGGAGAGTTTCCCTGGATGATCGTGCTACTGATAAACTGTCAGTCAAGACGTCAGGTAGGGCTATCACTTGGCCAGGGCCCAGTCACAGACTGAGGCTGGGAGGCCCATTTCCAAAGTGGCTCACACACTCAGGGGCAGATGGTACTAGCTGGGGACAGAGAACTTGCTTCTTTCCATCTGGACTTCCCCATGGGGCTGTCTGAGTATTCTGACAACATGGCAGCTGCCGCCCCTCAGAGTGAATTATCCAAGAAGCAGTGAAGTTGAGATCTTGCTTATGACCTCACCTTGATGTCATCCCATCCTTTTTATAATATCCTGCTGGACATTCAGGGTGGCCCCATTCCATGAATGAATTCCAGGAGGCCACAACACTGAAATGTGTTAGAGGCTGACAGCTACATGGTCCTGCAGCCCACAACAATTCCTACCAGGACCGTGAGATGACCTATACAAGGACTGTCCCCGCAGCGCAACTCAGTGTGGCAGAGGGGGAGCTCTCTGGACAGAGGGAGATGTGAAGGATGCCCATGGTGAAGTGTTGGGCAGCAGCTAAGAGAAGGGGATTAAATGCACAGCAACATGAGTGATGTGAAGACACAGTGAGAAAGTAAAATATAGATGAGCTCTGTAGCAGTGCTCTGCTGATATCAGTTAAAGGCACATGTGTAAAAACATGAACAAAAAAGATACATAGGGGGCCAGAGGGTTAGCTCAGTGGTTCCGGCGCCTGCCTCGCAAGTGCAAGGTCCTGAGTTTGATCCCCGATAACCACATACAATGCTGGGCGTGCCCACCAACAATCAATACTGCATACCACAGTGCCAGGAGTGGTGGCTCACACCTGTAATCCCAGCACTTGGGAGGCAGAGGCAGGAGGATTGCTGAGTCTGAGACTTGCCTGGGCTATATAGTGAGCTCAGAGCTAGCCTGAACTACAAAGCAAGACCCTGTCTCAAAAAAAAAAAAAAAAAAAAAAAAAAAAAGATACATAGGGAACCCATTAGCACTGCTGCCCACGGGGCTGGACTGGGGTGAATAAGGATTAAAGGGAATCAGTGAGTAAAAAACAAAGCAGTCCCTGCCTATGCAATAATAATGGGCCCATGGCCTGAGAAATTAACTCCAGTTTGCAGCTGGGACCCAAAGACTCTTGTGTAAGGATACAGATCTAGTTCCCTATACCTGGATCACCTGGGTGATGGCACCTGCTACGTTTGGGCTCTTGCTGAAGCTTCCTACAGGTGGTTGACTTGTCTTTGATAATGACGATGATGTTGGAGCAAGGTAGTTACTTGACTGGTTGGTTGGTTTGGTTTTATATCCAACCCATCTCCAACCCACTCTCTAGAATTCCAGATTGATTCTCACCTAGGTGTTGCACAAACTGAATCACTGCCTTCCCTTCACATCAGCTCTTCCCCAATAGGTTCAGCTGGGAAAGAATCGATCATCTCAGCCATCCAATCAGAAACTGTTATCACTCATCCTCTGCCTCCCAGTCTGGCCCAGATCTATGGAGCTTAGAGGTACGAGTTTGACATCATTATCCCCTGTTTGCAGGTAGTGGGAATGTGGGTGACACTTGCCTTTGTATCAAGTAAGGCACTGTGTTGCAAGTAACAAACACACGAAATACCTGTAACTCATTCAGCTGGCCCTGGTTTATAGGCCCACATTCACTTTGGGTAGGCAACACACAATCACAGCTGTTAGACAAGCTGCCCTCTGGTGGCCAGAGCTTGAGGCAAAAACTTCAGGCCCTACATCCTCTCAAATTTATATCCTTCAGGGGAAATTAAGATCCTGCTCCCAAATATCATTGGCTTTCTTTGGGCCATATGATCATCCTAGGACCAAACACTGTGACCTCAAATTGCAATTCTACATGGAGGTAGAGGACCCGTTTTGCATACTAGAAGCACAAGAAATGACAGCAAGGTAGAATGGGGCCCTCTCCACTTGGAGAATCAGAACACATTGACCAGGAAAAGGGCACATGGAACCGGGGTAGCTCTGTGGTTAAAAACCGACCCTCTCTCACGAGATACAGTGATATGATGTAGCTGCCTTGTAGAATTTTCCCAATAATCTGGGAAAACTATCACCAGCATTGGCTTAGCATTAGTAACTTTTGGGAATGGGTGCATAATGATATTTTTAAAAGCTAGAAATTCCTAAACTTGGCAGCACATTCTTAGAGATATTGGTTGTACCCAGTCAGTTCCAGCCATGCTTTTATTTTGCTCCCCAAAATCAGAAAGCTCTTATACTCCATGACTTTTGAAAGAATATATATGTAATTCAGTAGAGATAATCTCAGTTTTAATTTTCCAAAACTGTTCAGGTTGATCAAAGTCTTCAGGAAAAGAACAAACAGCTCAGTCTTCCCTGTGGGTCCCACAGACAACTCAGGCCCAGGTTTTTACCCCCAGACTGGCCACACGTCCCTTTTCCACACGAGAGGCTCCTCCCCTCATCTTAATGTGAGCTCCTGGGAGCCTGAGAACACACCCGAACTGCTGTGTCCCCGACAGCAGCTAGGGAGGCTGAAGGCTGCCGAGGCGGTCATCTGGTGAGCTGACCTGCTGTCTGCCCGTCTATCTGGCTGACAGTGCTGCCCAGATCCTGGCAGTTGGCAGAATTCCCATTTGTCTGCACAGCCCGCACCCCAGCCCCTCTGCCACCCAGGGCTTAGCCCCCAACCATTAGAGGCTGCATTTGTGCC
This sequence comes from Thryonomys swinderianus, assembly GCA_004025085.1. Lineage (NCBI taxonomy): Eukaryota > Metazoa > Chordata > Mammalia > Rodentia > Thryonomyidae > Thryonomys > Thryonomys swinderianus. The sequence continues at coordinate 57,921 of PVIC010001038.1, forward strand.
ATTAACAGGCGCGCCGGCGACAGCTGCCGGCAGCAGGTGCAAAGCCAAACAGAGCCGGCTCTGGAGAGAAGTCTTTTGCTCATTTGAGCCAGCTGTAGAGACAGTGAGAGGAGCAGGAGGGAGGGGAGGGTCCTTCTGAAAGCCCGTGTAGAACGGGGAAGGTCTGGTCCCGGGTTTTCAGCTCAGACTCAATCAGCCTGATGGGCCAGCTGTTTGTGTACCCAGCCATACAGCACCGAATGCCCCTCTTCACAGAGACTGGGACGGTGTCACCTTCCCCTCCTCCACGGAGCCCTGCTGCACCTCACACCCACACTTTCCTCATAGAGTTTTTGAACACGCAGGCTTTTAGCCCTGCCCCAGTCCTCCCCAGTGAGAATGTGCAGGTTAACAATTTCCCCAGGTGGGCAGGAGGGTCTGAGAAGTGCTGGCTTGGTAACCAGGTATCCAGGTAACCGTTCCAACATGCCTGGCACTGTCACAGGCACTGGGACACACCAGGGAGTGGAGAGGTAAAATGTCCCAGTGCTTGTGTAGCTTCCAGTGCAAAGAAACAATAAAGAAAACATAAAGTAGAATGGCAGCACATGATAGCTGCTAAGGAGAAAAGGGGGATGGGGAGACGGGAATGCAGGTGGGAGGGGGACTGCTCCGGACCCAGTCTCCACACCGACCTCCCGACCTCCGGACCTCTCGACCTCCCATGGCCTTCCCTCCAGTTGACTCTGCATAGTGAGCTCGCCCCTCCCTGCCCCGCAAGCCGGGCCACAGCAGGGCTGCACCACCCTCTTGCTCCCTGGCCAGTCCTCCTAGAGATGGGCCTGGTCAGCCACTTGCAGGGCCTGGGAAGCCTGGACGCACAGCACTTAGAAGTGTGGGTGTGGGGTGAGAGAGGTACAGGCCCAGCTCATTCTGGGCCAAACTCCAAGGATTCTGGCAATTTTTTTTTTTTTTTTTTTGAGACAGGGTCTCACTTTGTAGTTCAGGCTGGCCCTGAGCTCACTATGTAGCCCGGGCAAGCCTCGAACTCAGCAATCCTCCTGTCTCTGCCTCCCGAGTGTTGGGATGACAGGTGTGAGCCACCACACCCGGCACTGTGGTATGTGGTATTGATGGCCGATGGGCGCAGTCTCCACACCCAGCTAACCCAGTGGTTAGCAAGGATCAAACCCAGGACCTTGTGCTTGCAAGGCAGGCGCTGGAACCACTGAGCTAAATCTCTGGCCCAATTCTGGCAATTCTAAACCAGAGCTGCCTCCCAGGCCCTTTTGAAGACACATGTGTACAGAGCATAGTCAGACGTGATGCTCTGAACACACCACTATGTGACTTACAACTTCCCACCATTACACACCTGACCCACAGCCTTCGTGTGCTCGCTGACCCTGGGCCCACAGGGGCTCTGTCCGCCTCGGACCCCATGGTTCTGCTTGGCAGCTCCACACCTCCCCCACTTGTCCTGTCTGACCCGAAATATATTCAGAGCCCATGTGGACATCATCTGTCCTTACTGCAACCCTCAATCCCATCCCCAATTGCAGCCCCTTCCAGAAGAAATCCGTTCCCAGGCTGGAGATTTAGCTCAGTGGTTCTGGCGCCTGCCTCACAAGCGCAAGGTCCTGAGTTTGATCCTGGAAACCACATAGAATGCTGGGCGTGGAGACTCACACCCACCAGCCATCAATACCACATACCACAGTGCCAGGCGTGGTGGCTCACACCTGTCATCCCAGCACTCGGGAGGCAGAGGCAGGAGGATTGCTGAGTTCCAGGCTTGCCTGGGCTACATAGTGAGCTCAGAGCCAGCCTGAACTACAAAGCGAGACTCTGTGTCAAAAAAAAAAAAAAAAAAAAAGAAATCCATTCCCTTGGCTGGGGTGGAGCTGAGTTCTAGGTACTATTCTATACAAACTATAGGGAAAAACTGTCTCTTAGCAGGGTGTGGTGACAATTGCAACACTAGTAATCTCAGCTACTCTGTAAACTGAGGCAGGAGGTTTGCAAGCAAGGAGAGCTTGAGTCACTTAATGACATCCTATCTCAAAATGTAAAAGTAAAAAGAACTGGGGATATACCTCCGTGGTGAGTGTCTGTATAGCATGCTTGAGGCTCTGGGTTCAAAGAGGGGCAGTCTGAGTGATTGGTACTGGATATATCGATCCACCCCCCAATACCACAGAGAGACAGAGACAGTGGGAAAGACTACGCACACAAGGGACAGGAGGGGAAGGGAGAGAGGGAGCAAGGGAAGGGAAAGACAGAAAAGCTCTACATGATGGAGAGACAAGCCACCTGAGGACCAAGGAGGGAGAACAGGAGGGAGACAGAGCCCAGGGAACCCGTGTGACACTCAGATCCAGCCGGGTCTCACACAGCCCTTCCTTGCACTATTACCTAGGCCGTTCGTTAACACGTTCCCACTGAAACCGCATGCAGTACCCACATGACTGTCCCATCGGGTGGCTGTACAGCTAGCTGGGGGTCAAGTGGTACAGTCATGCGTCCCGTGTGTGCTGTGTCCTGATTCCAGTGCTGCCACCCTCGCCGAGAAGCTGTGGGGATGGACCTGCACTCCACACAGGTAACAGGGGATGGAGAAAACGCACTAAGTGACCGGCGAGGCCCTGACACAAGGCCCTAGACACAGCCTTGTCCCCATCAAGCAAAGTGCTGTCTCTAGTGCCCTCTCTGAGTTGTTTCTCCCAGGAAAGCCTTTTGCTCTAACAAGCTATTTCCTGGGCCATTAGAACTAAAACGAGAGGCAGGAATGCTAGGTTACTTTTTTTTTTTGTCCGTTCATTTCCTTTTATTTTCAATTTTCTGCCTACAGAGGTATTTTCCCCCTCCTTCCTTCGCAGCCCGAGTTGCTAACTTGCACATTGCAGGCAGCTCCTGCGAGCTCAGGCCCGAAGTGCTACATGTCTGTAACAGACACTCGGCGAGCAGCGCTTCCCTTCGGAGGGGCTGGCAGCCTCGCTAAAATTACATTTCCATTTTGGTGCCTATGTTTTTAAGCTGTTATTTTAGCATTTCTGACTGGTTCACAGTTGACACCTACTGATGGAAAATTAAATGAAACTTGGCCAAGAATGAGCCTTCCCTCTCCTTCCCAGGCTGGGCTTTAGCTCCTTTTTGGAAAGACACAGCTACAAGGGGAACAGAAAGGCTCCCTGATTTGGAAACAGAGTCTGCAGCACTGTCCCAGCTCTGCCCCCAAGCTCCTGCCTCTGTCTGAGAAGGGGAACCAAGCGGAACTGCAGAAGCCAGAAGGGAGTCACAGGAAGCCATGCTATCTAACCACACCCAGACAGCATGAATGCCAAGGAAAGTCTTGGCACATAGTAGGTGCTCAACAAATGTGGGCTGTGTCAGGTCTTAGTCTTTTCTCTCAGCCATTTGATCTGACATCCTTGGATTGGTCTATGCTGCAAACTGCTTAACTAAGTAATGACCTATGAGGATCATGGCCCCTCCCCTTCCTGGTCACATTAACAGACCACACCCACACAAGGCTGCCCAAGGCTTTCTGCTCTGCTCAGTGAAACCCTCCAGCATTGTCCTTGCTGGGATGGTGTCCTAATTGACAGAGCCACACACAGTACAAATTGGCATTCCCCTTCCTCTTCCTCATGCCACACCAACTTCTGGAACCATGCTTCCAGATGCCCAATGCCCTTCCTACCTGCCAGCACGTCATGGGCACGGTGTCACTACAGCCTTTCTTGGGACAACCCCAGGCTGGCACTGTCACTGTGTAGGCCCTGCTACCAGTGAGCACTGGGACTATGGACACATTCACATTTGTTCACCCTTATCCTTGGTAACAACACAATGATTGATGTATAGTAGTGGGTCAGAACATGTCCCCTTAACACATAAGAGGACTTGCAGGGCAAGGTGGCTTGCACCTGTAATCCTAGCACCAGGGAGGCTGAGGCAGGAGGATCTCCATAAGTTTGAGCCCAGTCTGGGCTACACAGTGAGTTCAGGAATGGCCTGGATTACATAGTGAGATTTTGCCTCAACAAACAAAAACAGAGCAACACAGAACACCCAGGTACAGCAAAGGCAGGTGATATGTGGCATCAGCCAGGAGGGTCCAGCTCTGCTCCAGCAACAACACACCCCTGAGCTCCGTGACCAGCCTCTGTGGAAGCTGATTTCCAGCTCAGGGCTCAGGCCCCATCCTCTTAGGCCTCATCTGCATTAGGCACCCACAGGCCACAGGTAGTCAGGCTGGAAGCCAGCTGCAGAGACCTGGGAGAGAGCTACAGCCAGTCGGCTCTGCAGCAGAGTGCAGTCATAGGACATGTCTCTTGGCCGCTCCTGGGCACTGAGTGACAGCACATCTGTGTGAACCACATCTGTGCCAGACAGCATTGCACAGAGGCGAGGACATACTTCATCCACACTGTGTGGATATGGGCGAGTTCATGCTGTTCAACCAAATAGGTGATGCAGTTCTTACCCAGAGTCACAGCTGGATATTTGGGTGGCTTCCTGTTCAGGATTGGTAATCTGGAGGCCCAGCAGGTCTCGCAATGGCCTGGGGTTCCTGGACGAGGCTGCAGGGGCACAGCTGAGGACACAGGGATAAAGAGTCCTGGAAGGAGACGGGGAGGTCCACAGAAAACCTTCCTCGGCTCCCTTGATCCTGCCCATCCGCTGGGAGGTGTCCAGCCTGGCTGCAGTCAGCCTTCCCCCCACCCCGAGCATTCCCTCATCCCACGTCCCCAGCTTGGCTTTAGAAGGAGCCTGTGATGACAGAGACCTAGGGCAGCAGCCACCAAGTCTCTATCTCCCCACCCTCTGTGGTGCAGGACCTGAATAGAGAGTGAGGATTTGGAAAATGTTTGTTGAGAGTGAGATGCAATGTCACTGAGCTGGTGCCTCTCTGGCTGGGGCTGGAGTCCCACTGTAAAGCCGGCTATTGATCTTACAAAGCTGTTGCACTTGGGAGGAAGTGGGGGGCCCAGAAGGTTACAAAAAAGGAAAAAGACAGGGAACAGTGGCAGCAAAGAAATTTCTACCTAAAGCAGTGGAGGAGCAGCCAGGCATGGAGGTTAGGCCTGTAATCCTGAACTGTGAGAGGCTGAGGCAGGAGGATCACCAAATTTGAGCCCAGCCTTGGCAACTTTAGGGAGAGCCTGACTCAAAATAAGAAAAAGAGATGGGAACAGGGTGGGGAGATAGGGCAGTGGGAAGATCCAGTGTTCAGCCCTTAATTTGGAAAAAGATTTCCAAGGAGCACATTTGGCTGGGAAAGGTGAGGCCACCGCTTGCTGTGAAGCGGCACTAACAAGCAGGCTTGCCGCTGTAACCTAGTGCATTTACTGGGGCGGCTGGGAGGGACAGCTGGGGACAGAGCGGGTGCTCAAGTTGTCAGCTTTCCCCCAGCCACTCAGCTAATGGTGCCAGAAGGCATCCCCTCACTGCTACATGAAAACACCACCCTTGCCTGTCTTCAAGAACAAGGGGCATCAGATGTCTACCTTGGCAAACCTGGCATCATCTCAGGCCCACCTGTCCAGGATGACCTTGGCAACCCACTTCACCCCCTGGGTTCCCACTTCCCTGGCTGTAATCGAGCCTGACTTTCATGTCACCCTCCCCCGAATTTTTAGCAGGCCATCTTCCTCGCACAAAGGACAACGATAGAGCCCAGAGCCTGGTGCCCGGTATCAGGGAGTGGCGCAAGCTGCAGCTGGGGATTACGGGGAAGCCACTGGAGGCCACCACTGGTGGCACGCCTGCCCGGGAGGCTCTGCTCTTGTCAGAATATTAACACCCTGGACGCATTTGTGTCTCCTGTGATTGCGAGCGCGGTTCCAGAAGGGTTATGCTGCATGCATATTTATGAGACAAGCCTAGACAAAGACTACCACATTTTAAAAGATGCAATTATCTCTAAAAAGTTCAGCTTTATTTTCATGCTAATGAATACAATATTTTTAAGCAAACCTAATTGGTTTGCCTGGGCTCCCATAAAAGCTCTCAACTCATTAGAACTCCGAGGTCCCCTTCAAAAGGGGCTTTAGAAGGGACTTGGGGGTGGGGGACAGAGGGGCTCGGTGCCCAGGAAGCCGTTTGCACAAGTTTTCATGCCGTGAGTGATGCTGTGCCCTCACCACTCCTCTTCCCAGGCCTTTCAATGGGGCCACCCTGGTGGTCTAGGGCCTGGGAATATGGACAGCCAGGAAACGGAGGGCCAAGGAGACTCTAGTCCCTTCTCTCTGCGGGACTGCTGCGCCTCCCTGGCCCTCAGTGCCAAGGCATGGTGCACAGCTGTGTAGGACGCACACTGTGCCACACCAAGGGACAATGTGGTCTCGAAGGGTGGCCCTGTAGCTGTACAGCAACTCACCCCTGGCTTCACCCCGCTTCCTGCAGGGCACTCGTGGAGTGCGTGCCTAGAGCGTGTGCAGGAAACTTTGGGGTGAGCCTGGGCTCTTCTCTCCCTAACTGCCTCCTTGGGCCGGGATCCAGGTGCCCGGTAGCTACAAAGTGTTGCTCCAGGAGTGCCCAACAGGGGCAACAAGGGGGTTGGGGGAAACCAGTGGAAATGAGCCGGGAAGGAGGCGGGAGATCCAAGCCAGATGCTGCCACTCTGCCCCTCTGTGCCTCCCCTGCCTCAGCTGCTCACCTCCGAGACCCCACCTTTGATTCTAGAGCAACTTTGCCCAGGAATTGCTGGTAGAAGCAAGGACATAAAGCGCAGAGGCTCCTAAATACCTTGCGGGTATGAGTGCCCAGCCCTGGCTGGGTTGCATTTCCAGGACCAAGCTCTGGGGGGCGACAGGGAGCAGATGGGGAGGCTGACGGCAGAGGAGGGTATTGACTGACCAGTGGTTAAATACCAAGCCAAGTGATCTGGGCATGACGGTGCATATCTGTAATTCCAACACTAAGGAGGCTGAGGCAAGAGGACCCCATGAGTTCAAACCAAGTCTGCGCTGTATAAACAAACACCGAAGTTAAGAAAAATAAGAAGCACAAGGGCTCGAGTTCAATCCCCAGCGCCACAAAAATTAATTAATTAATTAAAATAACCCAAGAGGCATGATGGTCCTCACTGCTGTCTGGCAGGGAGAGTACAGGTAAGGAAACGGAAGCTGACGCAGTGATGCGCAGTGCACGCTGGGCCACGGTTGAGTCTAAGACTGAAATGGGGGCAGAATGATTTTGAGTTTAGCAGGGGGGCTTTCATATTCTCCGCTGGGCCTCCTGATGATCACCAGGGCATGACCATGAGCTTTGGGCATCAAACTCCTGACCTGCGGGTGTCACTGCAGGGACCTCTGGAGAGCTCAGAGCGAAACCCGTGCCCCAGTCTTTATGCTGCCTAATTGGTTTAGATTTATCAAAGTAATTTTAAGAGGGGATTGTATATGAAGGTAATTAGCTCAGCTGAACTAATTTTATTAAACAATGCTGCCTTAGTGACAAACAGATCTGTTATTAATTTGTAACCAGCAGCTATTTCATTCAGTTTGCAGCATTAACAATGAATCCTACAGCCGCCGCAGCCGTCTCAGAGCCAGCCTGGCCTCAGCACCACCACACATGCACAGGACTCCAAAGTCCCTGCTCTCTCTGGGCTGCTTCCCTCTGGGATGCGAAGGTCTCAGACCAGAAGGTCCCTGAGGAATGCCCACCCCGAAATGCTGTGTGCCTCAGTTTTCCCATCTGTAAACTGAAGATAACAGCAGTGCCTACTTTCTCAAGCAGTGATGGCAAACATTTTAGGGCTTTCAATGATACAAACAGCCCTTTGCAGCATGCATGTCATAGTTTTGCCAGCACTGTCCTAGAGTAAGCATGTCCTAGAGTGAACATGGACAGAGGGTGAGGCTGTCCAGCATCTCGGCCCAGGCACAGAGAGCCATTTATATAGTGCTTTCTGTTTTTATCTCTGCTCCCCATGCAGAAATGTGGCTGTAGAAGGCACAGCTCCGACAGCCAGGGATAGAGGGGGCTCTGCTTCCCCTAATCACTAGCGCCCCTGACTCTGGGTTTGCAAGGATCCATCCCCTTCCACTCCTTCCAGAAGGTGACAGTCACTCTGGTGGCCTGCGGGACCATGCCTTGGCTTCTTTATCTCACTGGCCACCCTAGGCTGGTAGGTCTTCAATACCTGGAGGGCCATGGGAAAATGCTGCTTCCTGGCCCTGCCCCCCCAGAACTGGCTGCTCCCTTGCTTCTGATGGGGAGCTTTGTAGAGCACCTCAAACCTGCTTCTTCAGGGGGCCTTTCTACACTTCTGCCTCAGGGTACAGAGGGGCAGTTTCAAGAAGAAATGAAAGCAAGGGACTAACTGAGTCAAGGTAATATGGGTGCCAGCCCACCCGCTCCCTGTCCCATGGAACACACAGTGGGCCTGAGCTGGCCCGGGGCTTTGTGCAGCCTGGGTTACTTTGGGGCTGCACTTCCCAGACACCTGAGTCCACCTGCTGTCATGGCTGCTGAGAAACAGAAAAACACAAGATTCGGGTTTTTAGCAAGTAGCTATTAACAGCCCATCATCGCACTCAGACAGTCACCTTCCCAGGTCACTAGAGTCCCCAGCCCCAACCTAGTACCACTTCTGCAACTGGGACCTCCCTGGGGAGAGGCACTGAGGCCAGGAGGCCGCTCTCAAATCCCAGCGCACACATGTACATGCACCAGTTAGCCGGGTCCTCCCTCCTGTCTCCTTCTCAGTAGCCAAATTCTACCCTTCCTTTGTGACCAACTCAAGCTCCACCTTCTCCTCTGCATTCCCAGCCTCCCTCTGAGGTGGGCAGAGACTATATGGTCACTGTTGACCCAAGAAATGTTCTCCTGGAGGCTGAGACAGTAAGTGCTGGCCATAAGTGTCAGAGCCCCACACTGAGAGTATATTCATCAGCTACTGCTGTGGAACAATAAGCCCCACACTTGGTGGTTTAAATAGCAGTAAATAGGTATGACTTTACCCAGTTGCTACAGAGCAGAAATTCTGGAGCTGCTAGGCTGATGGTTCTGAATGGAGGTCTCTCCCATGGACTGGAGACTGCCTCCTCCCTCCACAGCTGGCAAGTTGGACTGGCTGTTGAGAGGCCTCGGTTTCTGCCACATGTGTCTCTCCAACTCATTCTTGTGTCATGGTGGCTGGCTTCCCCAGAGTGAGCCAAACATGAGAACAAAGCTGAAACATCGATATCCTTTCTAGCTTCTCCTCAAATGTCACACATCTTCACATATCATTTCCCTTATCTTCATTAGAACCGAGGCACCAACTCCAGCCCACAGTCAAGGATACATGAAATAGCTCCACATTTGGAAGGGAAGAAGGGCAAAGAACTATGGACATACTTCTAAAACCACCCAAATGTTGTCCCTACTGGCAGAAAGGAAAAGAAGCAAAAGCCTCCTTCCCCACACCACTCTTTGATCAGAGAGAAAGATTTTCCCAGAAGGTTTTGGTAGTCTTTCCCTTAGGTACAGTTGGCAGAACTGAGCCAAGTGCTTTGCCCACTGGACCAATCACTGGCAGAGGGTTACAGTCTCATGACTGGATTAAACCAATCATGAACCTTGCTCTGAAACCAGGCTCATTTCTGTTTTAATAAATTAGGTTTCTAGTAACAAGGGGTTAGGGGGGATGGGCTGCTGGTGGGCAGCAAGAGCACCCATCATGTTGTTCTATTTAATTGGATGAGTGGGGAAAATTAGACACTAAAGTGGTGACATCCCACCAATAGGAAACATCGTTACCTTATTAGCAGCTTTCTATATTGCCAGACACAACTGAATGCATTGAAGGATCCGTCTCAGAGGGATTTGTTCACTCGGGTTGGAGTTTCATCCCTTGGGTGCAGGGTTTTCAATTCAGCAAACCTGGCCTGCAATCCCTATTCTACCAAATGTTGCCTGGGCAACCTGAGCAAGAGCATGACCCTTGCTGAGCCTCCATTCCCAGCTGTATGCAGAGAATGATACTACCTGCCATGTTCCAAGACTCCTGGAAGGTGCTTTGAGACCTACCAGGTCACATCCATGTTTAGCATCCCCATTTGCCCTGGGTGTTGGGTGAGAAACCAGATACCACCCACCGCCCAGTGGAGGCTTTTGGTCCCCTTTCTTCTCAACTCCAATGCCAACACACAATGCCAAAAAGAGGAGAACTGAGCCCAGAGGCCAAGTCCCATGCCCAGAAACACACCTCAGGCCTCAGTGCCCCACCCAGTTGAGGAAGCCTTGCTCCCTACCACGCAGGCTGATTTACTCTGAGTAGCTGATCTCCCCACTTCCGTAGCAAGTTTAATTTGCTAGGAAAGCAAGTTGGTGAAGTTCTAATAACACGGAGCTACAAATAATACCAAAGAGAGTTTGCATTATGATAACTTTCCAATTAAAATGGATTAATGGAGGAGAAACAGCAGCAGCAGTGTCTAGACAACATATTACTAAATCCTTGGAGAGGGAGAGGGAAAGGAGCTAGGGAATCACGGGAAGGCAAGATAAACAGGTGAGCTTCATGAGTGGGTGGCTCTCCTGAGTGATGTGATGCTCTGGAGGTGCCAGGCAGGGACGCCTTATCCCTGATGTCCCATCGGATACAACAATGGACTTTGCCTCACTGGGGGAAATCAATCTTTAAGCACCCAGGGGCCTTGCATCTCTTGGATTCCTTATTAAATGCAAATCACCCCTTGGGTTTCCTTGCTGGCCTCAGGGCTGGGATTAGCTTGCTGCTACCTGAGAGCGCCAGGAATCACAGAGGCAGATTCTGGCTGGCATGAGGGGACCCACAGAGCCTGCCGTAATACCAGCTGTGAATGTGTCCAGCCTTCATTATGGGACTAGAACACCCTCTGCCTTACGGAGTAGCCACTCACCAACAGAACAGTGATGCGGGTAAGGCAAGGGCGGGCTGACAGGCCAGCATTTTTCTCTCTAGTTTCAAGGCTGATTATTTTCCAAGTAGGTCTCATCCTTGGAGAAATCGTGGTCCCTCCACACCTGTGCCAGTGACCCCAACGCTGACCCCTGTCGGGATCCCCAGGTCTATGCAGAATCTCTCTCCTGCACTTCAGACCTGAGCTGGGGCCTGGCACCTTCATGGAGCCATTTCTGCGCAGGAAAAAACCCACAACTGTTGCCGCAGTTCTTCAACTGCCCAGCAGGGCCCAGTTAGTGAATCAGTCTGCCATTTTACAAGTAGCCCGGGATCTACACTCCTCTCCTTTGCGTATGCTGGTGGCCATTTTTTGCTGCCTTCAACCCAAAGAACTTCATTCTGTCTCCTCTTTCCAGTGATGTGTGGGAAAATCATTTATCCTAGCTGAGCCCCTACCTCTGAAATTGGTGGGTTTCAGAAGTGACTCTCAGGGCTCAGGGAAGAGGCTGTCAGTCTCATGGACCCTTACCACCAGCATCACTATCTTGCAGGGCAGGGCTAAGGACCCTCCCAGAAACCTCCAGGCTTCCCCTGTTCCTAAGGCACTGATCTCTTGCAAGACTTATAAACCTGTGAGGCAGTCCCTTTCGGGTGAAGTACCAGCCATGCACTGCCCCCTGCAGACCTCTGTCACTCATTACACTGGCAAAGAAAAAAGCTCTCAAAATCATAGGCAGAATCTGTGTTCAGGGCACAGTCCTCCACCACATCTGATTCACCTGTCTCAGTACACATGAGTACAAAACTGCCACTGACAACCAACAATCCTGGAGATAAAGATAATGAGACAGGAAACTACAAGGGAAAGCCAGGTGTAGTGGTGCACACCTTTAATCCCAGCAATCTAGAGGCAGAGGCAGGAGGATTGCTGAGTTTGAGGCTTGCTTGGGCTACATAGTGAGTTCAGGGCCAGTGTGAACTACAAAGCAAGACCCTGTCTCAAAAACAAATCAGACAAAAAATTTACCCAAGTTGTCACATGTCAGAATATCCTTTTCTAAGGCCATTATACCGATGTACATGCACACCACATTAGGTTCACCCATCCATCAGTGGGCACTTGGCTGACTTCAGCCTAGATACTGTGAATAGTGCTTCTATGGACATCAACATAAAGCCCTCCTTTGACATCAGTTAGCTATATTCCCAGAGTGGAACTGCTGGATCATATAGTTCTACATTTCATTTCTTGAAGAACCCTTATACTATCCTCCCTAGCAACTGAACCATTTTATATTCCCTACAGAGAAGCCTGAGAAGTCCACTTTCTCTATACCTCATCAACACTTGCTATTTGCTATGCACTTTGATGGTAGCTACCTGAATGGGTAGGACGCAGGATCTCCTGTTTACATTGTCTGTTGCCTGATGATGAGATGCTTATCTTCTCTAGGGCAGTTAGTATATGACTGAGTAATTTAATAAAATTAATCCATGAACATGGGCTATCTTTCTATTTATTTCCACATCTTCTTTAATTTCTTTCAACAATGTTTTGAAGTTTTCAGTGTACAAGTATTTCACCTCCTTGGTTAATTTTATTCTGAAGTATTTTATTCTTTTTTTTTTTTTTGCTTTTGAGACAGGGTCTCGCTTTGTAGTTCAGGCTGGCCCTGAGCTCACTATGGTGCCCAGGCAAGCCGCCACGAACTCAGCAATCCTCCTGTCTCTGCCTCCCGAGTGCTGGGATTACAGGCATGAGCCACCATGTCCAGCATTGTGGTATGCGGTGTTGACTGTTGGTGGGCGTGTCTCCACGCCCAGCATTCTATGTGGTTTCCAGGATCAAACTCAGGACCTTGCGCTTATGAGGCAGGCGCCGGAACCACTGAGCTAACCCTCCGGCCCAGTATTTTATTCTTTTTGATGCTAAATATTACAGATACTAAAGTTCCCTATGTTAACTATTCATCATTACTGCATAATCATGCAATTGATTTTTATGTGTCAATTATGGATCCTACAATTTTTCTCAGTTCACTTCTTCCTGTGGGTTGGTAGATATGTCTTTGTGTATCTGGAATATTTTATTTAAAAACACATAACTTGGGTTGGAGTTGATGGACTGATGGTGCAATATTTCCTTCCATGTACAAGACCATGGGTTTGATCATTAACACAGAAAAACAAACAAAAAGATCCCACAGGCCCAAACATGCTCCTACGAAAATACCATCTCTGGCCAAAAACAACGTCCCCAGTGACAACAGTTCTGGGTTGTCACTGGTGTCTATGGTACCACAGAGACTGTATCTCTTCTCTGCACCCTGGGAGAGGCCAGCTCCCTAGGAAACCAACAGTGTATCCCAAGAATGAACAATGCAGCCACACCGTGTCTGAAGAGGCAGGAGTGTTCCCAGGAGTCAGAGCCCTGGGTGGAAGGATGGGGTCATCTCTTGTGTTTGTGGGACTGAGACAACCTGGGCCATGGTCCACCTAAAGTAAGCAGGTATACTGACGATCTCCAAGGCCCTTTGCACATGATGAAGGCCACAGGATAAGCAGGATGCAGACGGGGTCACTGGGGTCCAGGCAGCAGCAAAGGTCTTGGCTTCTGTTCACATCACTGCTCTGCAGCCTCCTAGCTTGGTGAAGGAAAAGCCCCCTTTATTTCCTACAGTGATGACTTCTCTAACTTGTGGCTTTCAAATGACAAGAATTGATTTGTACTTTGGCCACTGCACTCTCTCTTGCATGGTTGGCCCCCCTCACACTGTAGGGTGTGCTTCTTTTCCTACTTTTACTTGGCCTAAACTCACTCTTCAGAACCTGCTTCTTTTCCTACCTTTAATAAAACTTTGCTACATTACAAAAAAGATAGAAAGCAAGAAAGCAAGCAAGAGAGAGAGAGAGCATTAATTTAGGCCAGGGATGTAGCTTGTGGCAAAGATAAGACCTTGAGTTCAATCCCCAGTACTAGGGGGAGAAATGATTTACACTTTAATTGTTATGAAAAGAACACCTTACTCTCTAAAGCACTCTGTGAAGCATTTCATATTTTTTCCTCCCTTTGCCAGAGAGAAAACTGATTCTCAGAAAGTTGGAGCCACCTGCCTCTAGCTAGGTAGTAAACAGCATCCCTGATCTGGCTGAAAATGAATCCCAAGTCAAGTCAGCAATTCAAATGCTGTGTGTCCACTATAGAATTATGATGTGGTTAAGGGAAAGAGGAAGCAGAAGGGATGAAAGAGGAAGAAAATCTCCAGAAGCTTGAATCACACTGATTTAATAGTCAATTTTCTATAAGGTCCAACAGAAAACCAAGAGGCAGACTCATAGTACGATAAAATATTACACCAGTTGGAAAACCTATCCTGCCCTCCATTCCCACTGGGCCTCTTCTGCCACTCATGATGTCCGCTTCATCCCACCGAGCACTTTCCCCATGAGCACTTTCCCCACTCCTGTTTCCATCAGGAATTTCCATCCCCCTCCCACACAGGATCCCATGAGAGATGACAGTCAGTGTAAGTCTACAGGACATGAGGTGACAGGCAGGGGGAGAGCAAGTGAGAGTAACAGGGAACTAAAAAAACAAAGTTGGGAGCCCAGTGTGGTCGTGCACACCTACAATTCCAGTACTCAGGAGGCTGAAGCAGGAAGATCCCTGTGAGTTCAAGGCTAGCCTGGGCTAAGTCAAAAGCAACAGCAAGAGAATGAAGTTGGGATCTACTTCACTACAAACCCAAAACATAAATATATCAATGACCTAAATGTAAGATTAAGTTTTATAAAACTACTAGAAGAAAACAAGAGGGAATATTCATGACCTTAGATTTGACCACAGACTAAGATATGACACACAAAAAAGCATAAGTAACAAAAGGAAAATTTGATAAACTGGACTTAATACAACTGAAATTTTTTTTGTGACCAAAGGATACTATCAAGAATGCAGAGCAACCTGCTGGGCCTAGTGGTACATACCTGTAATCCCAACCCTCAGGAGGCTAAATTGTTGCCTATTTGAGAGCAGCCTGAGTTACACAGTGAGATGCTACTAAAGATTTAAAAATCAGTACTGCAACCAACTGAATAGGAGGAAGTATTTGCAAATTATGTATCTAATAAGGAGCTTGTATCCTAAATATGTAAGGAACTTCTACAGTGCAACAACAACAGCAAAGCCCCCAGCAATCCAATTTTTTAAAGGGCAAGATTTGAATAGACATTTCTCCAGAGATTATATCAAATGGCCAAGAAGAACATGAAAAGATGTCCAAGACCTTGGATCATTAAGGCAAATCATGATGAAATACCACTTCACACTCAGTAGAATGGCTGCAAGCTTAAAAATGGATGATAACAAGTGAAGATGAGAAGAAAAAGGAATCCCTAACATATTTCTAGGGGAGACGTAGAATAGTTCACCTGCTGTGAACAACAGTAAGGTGTTCCTCAAAAAGTTGAATATATAATTAGCCCATGATGCAGCAATTCCTCTCAAGACAAGGAAGTACATGCTCAGTAACTGGTTGGTGAAAGTTCATAGCAGCACTATCTGTAACAGGCAAAAGAAAAGGTAGAAGCAACTTACTGTCCAACAACAGGTGAATGGTTAAACAAACTGTGGTATATCCAATCATCTTAATATTATTCAGCCATAAAAACAAAGTACCCCACATGCTATTGATGAACCTCAGAATATTTAATCCAGACACAAAAAGTCATATGCTGTTTGATTCCTTTCATAGGAAACATCCAGAATACATAAATCCATAAAGACAGAAATGGGTTAAGTGACTACTGAAAAAAAGGAGGAGGAATAGGCAGGGATCAATTGATGGATATGGAATGTTCAACCAGAGAGAAGTGGTGTTTTCTTGACACTGTGAGTGCATTAAATGCTCTGAACTGTACTCATTAAAGCAACTGACGATGCCTGGCATGGTAGTGCATGCCTGTAATCCCATCATGCTGGAAGACGGAGGAACGCAAGTTCAAGCTGCACCTGAGCAACAAGACTCTGGAGCAAAATTTAAAAATAAAAGAGGGCCGGGGATGTAGCTCAGTGCAAAGGCCCTGGATTCAATCCCTAGTACTGTAAAAATGATTGTATAACATGTGAATTCCATCTCAGTTTACAAAAAACAAGATAGAGAGCACAGAGATAGCAAGGCTGAGACATTAACTGGGACCCAGAAAAAGGAAGACAGAGGGAAGATGTAGAGTGATCAGGAAAAACACGGCCCATTCCAAGAAATTTATTAGTGCTATCTGGTCAGCAGGTTGCCAGCTAAACTTAATATGGATCTATAAACAAAGAAAATGCTTCATTCTCCATAATGAATATTTAATCTTGCATGTGTCGGGCAATTACACAGAAGTAATTAAAAGCAGTCTTTTGTTTATTACTCCAGAATGACAGCGACCCACTGACTGGCGCTCCAGATGCAGTGATGCGTAGACTCACTACCTCATGACACGCGTTATGAAAGAGGAAGTGAGGGCTTCATTCTTGCCCTCCCCATAGAAGTGGGTGTCCCTAACTGAGCCCTTCCACCTGCCCATACGTGGAGGCTGGAGGTCCAGGTCAGTCCCCCCCCACTGCCCCTTCCCCCAGATCTAGAATGGAAACAGATGACAGGCTCTGTGGAAAGTTCTTCCTCTGTCCTGTTGGCCCAGCCAGTCACAGCTCATGTCTATCCTGTTCCTGGGCCCCTTACCACTGCCCACTGCCCCCATTCCTGTCCACCAGCCACCCTCCCTGGATGTGTGAATCAGGGCTCCCCTACTCTTGCACCTGCCATGGCTCCCTACTGCATGTGCTCCTTGTGCTGCTGCTGTTAAAGGGCCCCCCCTCTGGCCCCTGCTACTCACTCTGCATGTCACTTGTGCTCACCCACAGCAGGTGACTGAGGCTGTTCGGTCAGCGTGACACAACAGCGTTTTGCTTACTGGCTTACTCCTTCTTGTGCTTTGAAGAATGATCACTTCCCATGCATGGGAGCAGCCCTACGACCAGTCCTTGCCAAAGGAATGTGAAAGAAGTCTTTCTACGTCACCCAAGGGGTAATCAATTTTGTACTTACTTTAATCTTTTTTGTCTAAGCAATTTTAAGGACAACACGCACAAGACCCCAAGAAAACCATTCCCTGGGGAGTGGTCTCCCTTCTCACCTGCCCCCAGCTAATATTTCTTCTAGGAGGGAGTGATCCTGGGCCCTGCTTCTCTTGGGCTCACAGAGACCTGCCTGCCTCCCTCGTCGTGTTTGGGTCAGGTCTCCAGGGCAAGAGACTCCGCCGCAGTCCTGCTTCCTCTTGAATAGCAAACACCACAGGCCCCTCCCTGGCTCCCACTTCCTGGGCACTATGGCAGGAGCAGCTTTCCTCCTCCAGACCTTTCCTCCCTGCAGTTTCTTCCTTGGAGACAGCGGGCAGGACTGAAACCTCTAAAACAGCCCAGTAAACCTTGCCTCCTTTAAGCCATGTCCCAGTGATGGGAAGGTGACTGAGACAGGTGGGTTCCCATGTCCCATGCCCCAGAGGAGAGGTCAGCTCTGTGCAGCAGAGGAGAGACTGAAGACCTGCAGGGAGAGCCCAGAGCACTAGGAGAAAACGATGCCACCGCATCAGCCCAAGGCCCTTTCTAGAAAGCCCTACCACCATCCAGATCAGAACAGCAGGGCATGCAATCCTGTCCCGGTGGTGGTACTTAGCCTCATGGTACTTAGTCACAGCAGCCCTTGGAAATTAATTCTCTGCCCCAGGAAGCTGTTCCTGAGGCGGTATTTGCTGACACCTTGTCTCCCCAGTTCCCAGAGAAATGGCACCAGCACAGATGACAAAGCAGCAGAACAAAAGAAAGATGATGGGCAGAACTGGGGCAGCGGCTGGGGAAGTGACAGGGCTGGACAAGCTGTCGAACCCCCAGCTCAGAGTGCCAGTTGCAGACGGTCAGCTCATGTGCTTAGATGCTCCAGAAAAGCCCAGCCTTCAAAGAGCCTGTTGTGCCCTGGCAAGCTCTAGAAGGCCCTGGGCCCCTCTGGCTCGGGGCCCAAAATAAGACGAAGCAGATCCCATGGCAACGGGGCAGCCTTCGTCTTCCACCCAAGTTTGAGGCATCTTAGGGATGGCCAAGCAGGGGCCCAGGCACCCGAGCCCGGGTAGAACCCAGGCCTCGGTGTGTCCCAAGCTCGGGAGCCCAGGGAGCCTGTGGCTGGAGCAGCAGGCCCATCGAGTCAGACTGGACACAGGCACCATATGGCTGACCTTTCCACGCACAGCCCTCGCCCCTGCTGGGATGCACATAATTGAGGTCTGCGAACAAAGACAGATGCCAGTTCCATGAGACGGGCAGGGACCAGTGACTGCCATGCAGAGGGCAAGGGCAGGGCGGGGGCTCTCACCCTTGCCAGCAGGCCTGGCCCTCAGCCCAGCTGTCTTGTGATGAACATGAAAGCGACCGATTCAATGATCTCAAAGGCCTTTCTTGCCTCAATTTTCTCTCACTGCAGGGACCCCACACCCGCCAGGGCCTCGAACTCTCCTGCTCTCTCCTGCCTTGCCAGAGGTTCACCAGCCCTTCCGTCCCCACCGCCACCAGAGCCTGGGCGTAGAGCCTGCCGTGCCCCTGCCCCATCCCTGGTTCTGCTCTGCAGAGCAACTGCCAGAGAGGAGCTGACTTGGACAGTGGCAGGAGGGGCACAGAGGAAGCCCCCTGCGGCCTCTCCATTAGGAAGCAGCTTCTGGCCACCAGTAAACCCCGCCCCAGTCACAGCTCAGACGGCCTGTAGGTTCTGCGGAACTATTTGCTGAATGAATGAATGAATGAATGAATGAATGAATGAATGAACAGCATCTGGGTCCCTGTCTCTAATGTGTCAGGCAAGGGGGGAGGAGCAAGGGGACTTGAAGGGCCCTTCGGGGTGACTTCTGCACACAGGATCTGCTCTGCCCCCAAGCCTGTCATTCCCAGCTCAGCTGGTCCCTTCCCAAAGGGTCGCAGTACCTCAGTAGGGAACAGCAACAACCCAGAGCCCTCACTGCCTGAGGCTCATGTGGCCACAGTGAGACTCATGTGATGGCACATTCCACTGTCTGAGGCTAAATAGAAAGCAGAAAAGACAGAGGAAGGGGGAGTCACAGGTCCCCACCATCAAAGCATGTTCCACAGTAAGCAGGGTCATCACAAGGGAAACAAAGCTGGGCCTCCCAGGCCAAGGAGAACAGGACTCTGACTGGTTTCCTCTGTGTGGTGTCAGGCCACCTGCCCACCCTCTGCAGCCCAAGGAGATGGCATCGGTCAGGGGCCTGGTCTCCCGCAGCCCTTCCTTCTGAGCAGTCAGCAAATGTGCATGTATGCCAGTCTATCAGGTGCATTAAAACACACAAAGGCCTAGCTCAGTGGTGCTGTGCCTGCTTGGCAACCATGAGGTCCTGAGCTCGATCCCCGGGACCAAATAATTTAAAAATACACAAAACATCCACCTTCACTGTCCAACACCGGGCCCGTCCTCCCAGGCTTCATGCACACCGTGCCTTCAGCCACACAGAAAGGGAGGTACAAGTCAGGCCGGTGCTGATGCGCTATGCCCTGCTCAGCTGCGAAGCATGCAGCCCATAACTCCTTTCTGACAGTAACGTGCTGGTATTTGTGCATGGTTCCATTATCTATGTCAATTGCAGAAGGTTCCAGATTATACCTGTAAAGGGATCTTGTTTTTTGCATTACTGGGACTGACCCCAGTGGTGCTCTACCAGGGGTTCATTAGTTGTCCAGATTGGCCTCAAACTCAGAACCCTCCTGTCTCAGCCTCCTAACATCACTTCTCACCCTACATACTCAGTTTGCGCTGCTGAAGGAAAGAGAGGGAACACAGGGCACTGGGAATCACTTGAGTCCCCAAAAGCAAGCAGCCCTCCTTGTTGGCCTCTGCCATGGGCTTTCAGTAGAAAAACGTCCCTAGACCCCAGTCTAGGATGTGGACTTGGAGCAGATGGAGCTCAGAGGCCCTGGAGATGGGTCCTAGCCAGTAGTACCCAGAGGGCTCCGAGTCTGTACCTGGGGCCTCATGCTGGTCCCACTGTGAAGGACAGGTGAGGTCACAGTCAGAGGCACAGAGACAGACAAGGACAGGGAGAGAAAAATCCTCTTCCCCACCCTCTCAGGAAGCTGAGGCAAGAGGATCCCAAGTTCAAGGCCAGCCTGGACTACATAAAGAAACTGTCTCAAAAAAAGAAAAGAAGGAAAAAAGAAAAGGAAGGAGGAGGAGAAGAAGCAGGAGAAGCAGAAACAAAAGAAGAAAGAGAAGGAAAAAGAGGAGAGGAAAGAAGAAGAGTGAACTGGGAAAAGAGTGTTTATCCTAAAGCTCTGGTAACCAAGATGAAGTGGTGAAGGTCAGGAAAAGGTCAAATGTCCTGCGCCATCTGACAGAGACCCTGCGAGCACTACAGGTTCTGGTCAGACCCGAGAGGAGGGAACATCCCCAAATGTCACTGAGACACTGGCTTCTTACACAGAAGAGAAGTTGTCTCCTACCTCATACAATATAGACAAAATTAAATCCAGGTGCATTCAGGGCTCTAATCACCAAATTAAAACTTCCTGACTTTCAACAGAAAACAGGTGACTACATTTTTTTTTTTTTTTTTTTTGAGACAGGGTCTTGCTTTGTAGTTCAGGCTGGCCCTCGGCTCACTATGTAGCCCAGACAAGCCTGGAACTCAGCAATCCTCCTGCCTCTGCCTCCCAAGTGCTGGGATTACAGGCGTGAGCCACCATGCCCGTCACTGTGGTATGTGGTATTGATGGCTGGTGGGCGTGAGTTACCAAGCCCAGCATTGGATGTGGTTACCGGAATCGAACTCAGGGCCTTATGCTTGCGAGGCAGGCACTGGAACCACTGAGCTAAATCTCTGGCCCACAGGTGACTACATTTTGTATATGGAGGAGGAAAACAGTTCTCAAACAAGACATCGAAATTCATTACCTGTAAAATATTGAGAACTTTACAAAAATGAAGAACTCTTCTTTACTGAAAAGTCTTCAAAATGAACTATACTAGTGAAAGACTGGATGAAGCTGTTTGCAAAATATAAATTACAAGACTAGTATCAGTGATGATGTAAGGAATTCTTACCCATTGTTAATAAATGCACAAATAACCTGAGAGAAAAAATGGAGAAAGATACAAAAACATAAAACACACAAGGCCAATAAATATATAAAACAATATTGAGCATTTGCAGATAAGTGCAAGTCAAAGCCACCAGAAGGTGTCATTAGAGTAAGGAATGATGGTGCACAGCTGTAACCCCAGCACACTGAGAGGCTGAGTCAGAGAGATTTCAAGTTCAAACCCAGACTACACAACTTACTGATTTAATGAGACCCTGTCTCAAAATAAAAAATGAAAAAGTACTGGGAATGGAGCTCAGTGCAAAAATCCTGGGTTCAATTCTCAGCAGTACCAAAACAAAAACAAAAAACAAAACAACAATGTTATTTTAGATCCCTTTGGTAACATTTCCAGCCAGCACGGCCAAGTGCCACTGAGGTCACATGTGCAATGGATTCGTGGAGCTGCCCACATTCTGCAGGTGGGAGTCTAGTTTGGTACAAGGACTTTGTGAAGCTGCTTGACTTTATCTCCTAAACTGAATGATTGTATATCTAAATCTCAACAGCAAACATGAGTTCAGCAGTGGCCATGACAGGGATGAAGAGAGCGGCATAGTTCACAACAGCACAGCCCTGGACACACCAAGTGCAGGGTGTGGTGTCCCTCCAGCATGTGACTCCTGGACACTGTGGACTAAAACCTCTGTTGACAGGGAACCAAAGTAAACCCTTGCTCCTTTCATTTGTAGGGCTGGGGTGTTGTATCCCAGGGACAATAAACATGAGAGGCCACGTGGCAATACAGAACTGGGCAAAGCCTATAAACAGGCAGCTCACAGACTGGGTACAACGGGCTGAGCCCAACTAGCAGCCGGGAAGCAAATTGAAGCAAGGGATCCCCTGCAAACCTACTGACGGCTGACCCTTGTGCATGTGACCACACGCTTGAAAGCAGGCAGGAAAAGGAACTCCTGCACCTGATGGGGGCGTGTCAGCACAACTACTTCAAGCAGGAATTGGGATATAGAGTGGATTCGATATGTAAACCTTATGTCTCAGCAAAACCAACCTTTTTAAAAAAATTATTTTGGGGACAAGATTGGGGATTGAATCCAGGGCATTGCTTGCAAAAAAGCGCCACCCCTGGGCTTTGTATTGCCAGCCCTGAAATGAGTACCCTGAAGACGGCTTCACATACATACACAGTTCAGAGGAGGCTCACACAGGCCAGGCCTGTCTGTGATGATGAAAGAGGGGAAAGAATCATCCCCGGGAGAGGAAATCTAAACTGGTTTCTTCACCCAGCGGGGAAATGAATCTGATGCACACGTGTTGCCACACACATGGGCAGACTGCTATGTGTGTCCCTGCAGCTGTCTGTAGGCCCCTCGTCCCCACCCCCTTGCCAGTACCGCACTGAGCTTCTCCCTGGCTGATGCCACAGATCCATAACTGGCCTCCCAGAGCCATCCAGCACCCACAGCCATCTTTCCAGGGTACACAGCTACAAAGGCTTTGCCTGCTACACCCCTCCCATGACTCTCGGCCTGCAAGACAAAGCCCAGTGGCCCCTGAAGGGCTCACAACAGCCCTGGCCCCACACTTCCTCCCAGTCTGGCCTGTGGGATATCTGGCTGCTAAGCCCCTGCCTGGCTCTCTGGCCAGAGTGGGTTTTCATCTTTCCAGCCGGTGCCAAGCCACACTAACCCACCTGTCACAGCGGATCATGAGCACCGGTCCATATTCGCCTGAATCCCTACGAAAACTGCTGGGTGCCAACTCGCCTGCTTCTTCCTATAATCTGCCGCGACATCTCAGCCTGGTCCAACCACATCCTTTCCTCAACTGCTTCCCAACTCCCCACTCCTGCACCCCTCAAGGGCTCATGCTCTCAGCCCAGGCCTGAAGACTCCCAGAAACCCAAGTAGGAGAGAAACAACCTGGAGGAGCCTGTGGGCGAACGCCTAAAGCCAGGCCCCTGTATCCCCCTTGGCTTGCCATGAGGTTGTAGCCAGGGTTTGCAAAGGAATAGATTTAATTTAATATAGAACACAGAATTTATAGGATTCCTTTATAATAATCACCCATAAAGTCAAATGCAAAAGAATATAAGAGATCTGTCTGCACGATAGAGACCCAAAGAATCCGCCAAGGCCCTGGATCCCACAGCAATGTTCCACACGAGTCCATCTGAGGACCAGAGCTCCTTTGATGAGAACAGCTAAGTTCATATCAGGAACACCAGCCGTGGCTAGCTTCGGCAAGAAAACCAGCACCACACGATCTTCCCTTCCTTCCTCAGGAGGGTCTTCCAAGCCCAGAACCACGCTGACAGTTCAGCTGGGCGTTCTCAATTAAAGTGACTGTTGATTAGTCCACCACACATGCAAAGCTTCCCAGAGGAGGTGACAGAGCCAGTGCCATCTGAGAGGATGAAGGAGAAACAGGAGAGAGCATCAGACCCCCGCCAGGGAGGAAGGAACAATGCTCAGTGCTACAGAATATTCAAACAGTGGGGTGGTCCAATGCTGCACCCCAAGCCCCATCCAACTGGCTTTAGGGCTCCATCCTTGTGCAGCATTTTTCTCCTGTCTTAATCTTTATGACAACAGCTCCTTCCTGGAGAAAGCTGATCCTGTTACGTGGCATCTTTTTGCCCAGCAGGCACCGTGATGGGCTGTGTGCGTGCTCGCAGGCTGGAGCAGCCCAGAGCTGAATGGCTCTGCAAAACAGAAGGAGGGAGGGAGAGGAGACTGCAGAGGGGCGAGGAGGGGAGAAGCCAGTGAGGTGGGGGAAGCAAGGGCAAGAGGGACCCTGTGCAACCTGGGGGTGCACCACGTGACATCGAGTCCTAAGCATCTCCCAGCAGAGCGCCATGGTGCAGGTCTTACCCTTCCCTCCTGACACCCCGCACGCATGTATGAAGCTTGCTGCATCTAAGGAGCTCAGAGAGAGCCAGCAACTTTTCCAAGTGCCCCCAAGGCTCTGGCACCTGTGTCCTTGTGAGCACACCGCCGGGTCGTGAGCAGCACCTAATATTCCTCCCTACCCTCAGCCACAGACCACAGCCGCCCAAACCTGGATGTGGCTGTGGAGGACAGGAGCACGGAGACACCGTGATGGGAAGCAGCTTCCTCAAGACCCTGCAGCTAATGGGTGCAGAGTTCAAATCCAGCTTTTCTGGCCCAGCCTTTGGCATTCTACTAAGTCCCACGGCTGCTGTTCGGATGTGCACTTGGGACATTTCACCAGTGCACGTCCTGAGAGTCGCAAGAGGAGACAGTGAGCCCTTGTTCTCCGGTGAGTTTCCAAGGGCTCCGAGTGCCAAGCAACACATTCCTGAATCTCTGCACCACGCAAAAGCCAGACTGGAGAAGTTATAAACGGGCTTTTTCTCTCAGCAGATAAGAGGAGCAGTGTGGGGTCCACAAAAAGTGGACCATGGCTGGTCTACTGCCCAGACTCCCGGCAGCTTGAGTCCGAGAACTCGGCCCACAGGCAAAAGATGGGGCGTGTCCGCCTCAGCCCCTCCAACAGACACTGTAAATATTTTAATATTTGGAATATAGTTTATTTCTCGGTGAAAAACAAATGGGTATTAAATGAGCTACATTCACTGTTTTACAAAATACCTATTTTATTGAATCTATCAAGAAAGCATTTTTTTTAAGATTGGTAGCCAGGCATAGTGGTGCATGCCTGTAATCCCAGCACTCAGGAGGCTGAGGCAGGAGGAGAACTGCTACAAGTTCCAGGCCAGCCTGGACTACATAACAAGACCGTGTCTCAAATAGCTACGGATACAGCTCAGGGACAGAGCTCTTGCTTAGCATATGTGGAGCTCTGCGTTCCATCCCCAGGATCTTAAAAAATAAAACAATATCAGAGAGTTTAATAACAACCAAACCTGAGTTCTGTGTACTTGAGGGTTTATTATACTATTCCGTATACACACACAATCTGTATATATTTTAATTCTATAATATTAAACTAAAAGTATGTAATTTTAACTTTATATTATTCAATTTTTATATATGTAAAATAAAGTTTTCTCCAATTAATAAGTGTCAGAAGCAGAGATTTCTGTCACGAACAGTCTGTCAGTTAAAATCAATGCAGCAAGTTGTAGCCCCACGCAGCCCCACGCAGCCGCACGCAGCCCCACGCAGCCGCACGCAGCCCCACGCAGCCCCACGCAGCCCCACGCAGCCCCACGCAGCCCCACGCAGCCCCACGCAGCCGCACGCAGCCCTGTGCTGGCTCCAAACCCTCCCTGGACAGGCGTCCACACTGAGCTCCTGGGTGGAGGGGAAGCTGAGCATACCACACAACCCCCAGTTACAGCAGCAGTGACACCTCACTCTTTCAGTCCCTCTACTCACACACGCGCACACACACACACACACAGCACAGAAAGTGCATGGAGGCCCCCAGGTGGGCAGTCCACATTCTGCCCCCCCCATATAAGTGGGGTTCCTCCAGCACCGCATCCCCACTTTCCCTCAGAACCTGTCATCTGTCTCCCACTATTGAGCATGGAGCTGGTCCCCTTGGGTCCAGACTGAGAGGTGTCCAGCCCACACGGAGGGGACACTCTCTGTCCCTGCTGGGATAGGTTATAGTCAAGCTGTGTGACATTCTGGACTTAGAGGAGAGAGTGGGCAAAAGACAGGGGAAGAGATCAGCCCACCTCGGGGTGCTAAGGATTCGTTTACTTATCATTGGAGTGAAGAAGAGGAGCTGGGTGTGGGCTGCACGCCTATAACCCCAGCACTCAGGAGGCTGAGGCAGGAGGATCGCCTGGGCTACACAGTGAGCTCAAGGCCAGCCTGAACCGCACAGTGAGACTATCTCAAAAACACCAAAACCCAAAAATATCAAGAGGAAAAATGATGGTTGCTCAATGCCTGGCCCACAGTGGGTGCTAAGTAAAAGGGGGACCCTGGGGTAAAGATCACCCCAACACAGTCATCCAGCCAGTGGCAGCAAAAGGTAACCAGGTTTTCACCACAATCAGAAGTGAAGATCTTGTAATAAAAACAGGGATTGGGCCAGAGATTTAGCTCAGTGGTTCCGGCACCTGCCTCACAAGTGCAAGGTCCTGAGTTCAATCCCTGGTAACCACATACAATGCTGGGTGTGGTGACTCATGCCCACCAGCAATCAATACCACATACCACAGTGCCATGCATGGTGGCTCAGGCCTGTCATCCCAACACTCAGGAGGCAGAGACAGGAGGATTGCTGAGTTCAAGGCTTGCCTGGGCTACATAGTGAGCTCAGGTCCAGCCTGAACTACAAAAGAAGACCCTGTCTCAAAAAACAACAACAGCCAGGCGTGGTGGCTCACGCCTGTAATCCCAGCACTCAGGAAGCAGAGACAGGAGGATTGCTGAGTTTGAGGCTTGCCTAGGCTACATAGTGAGCTCAGGACCAGCCTGAACTACAAAGCGAGACCCTGTCTAAAAAAAAAAGCAGGGATCCAGGAGCACAGAGCCAGTCCATGGGTCTTCGGCCTCTCGTGTGCCGCATCCATCACTAGCCCCCTCCAGCCTGTGGCTCAGTGGCCCACGCACACGTCACAGGAGGGAAGGAACGTGAATGAGCACAGATTCAGCCTCTCACCCAGGCTCCCATGGCTGGGGAAGGAATTCCTGGCATGTGGTGCAGGAAGGATTTCTGGGCTCCTGGGTGCTCTCTCCTCTCTTCACACGCCATCCCATCCCAAACT
This sequence comes from Thryonomys swinderianus, assembly GCA_004025085.1. Lineage (NCBI taxonomy): Eukaryota > Metazoa > Chordata > Mammalia > Rodentia > Thryonomyidae > Thryonomys > Thryonomys swinderianus. The sequence goes on from PVIC010001038.1 coordinate 84,636, forward strand.
GGAAGCTGCTCCAAGCTCCCCCTTTTTGGGGCCCACACCCTGCGCCTCTGTTTAACAAACATGATTTCATTCCAGGCTGGCCCAGCTTGGCTGCCTGGGGCAGGGCTGCTGCTGAGGAGCCCGCGCCTCCTCTGTTTCCCTGTACCCACGGGCTGGGGGGCTCTCTGCTCAGGTCTATGAACCAGGCAGCCCCCACAATGCCCTCTCAAAGCTGAAGAAGCTTCACCAGGCAGACAGAGGGGCCCTGCAGTACCACGGGGCAAGAGCACAGGGGGCAAGCCCAGCTCGCACCTAGCTGTGGGGCGTGTGATGTCACAGCACCATGCCTCCCATGCCTGGATACAAGGCGAAAGTTGCTCACCTCAAAGGCTGCTGGGAGAGCGGCTGTCCCCTAAGCACATGCATGGCAAGCACTCGCGGCCTGTTGTGTTATCCTGAGGCTCCCTGGTTCTTCGCTGTGACTTTGCCCTATGTACCACCTGCAGGAGCTTGGTAACTTTTTTTAAATTGACTTCTGAAACTCCATCTCACTTCCACAGAGAAAGTGGGTGGACCTGGGAATGAGGAACTGGGCAGACAAGAGCAAGTCCTGACGAGGACAGGAGCCAGAAGGCCCAAATGTCCAAACTACCCGTCCATACAACAGGATTCTTGTCAACGTTGTGAAAGCGCAACTGAATGACATCACACTTGGCCTGTGTGAATCTCCTGGACATTACACTGGATGAGAAAAGCAGACCACGGGCGTTTATCTGTTACATCCTACTGCATGACATCCTAGTGACAGGGACAGAAGCAAATGGCAGGTGGGCTGCTGACCATACAAGGGCATGAGAAAGTTGTCCAAGAACATCAAAATGTCCTGGCCCTTGATTGTGACACATACATTTATCAAAACTCACTGAATTTTAAATGGGTGCATTTTGCTATGAGTGAGTCGCACCTTGTTGGAGATACAAGTCACATCAAGCTGGGTGCGGTGACACAGGCAGCACACCCCTATGATCCTATTGCTCCATAAACTGAGATGGGAAGATGCTTGGGTCTATGAGTTCAAGACCAGCCTGGGCAACATGATGAGACCCCCACGTTAAAAACCCCATCACAGCACAGTGTTCACCGACCAAGGCCCTGCTGAGATCATTCACCCTGCCCTTCATCTCATGTGCAAACCGGCAGCCCAAGGAGAAGGATGGAGGGTCCAAGATCAAGGTCAGGCTATGGACCCTGAGATACTGAAGGGTCTGTGAGTTTACAGGGTGCCATGCCAAGGTCCCATGAGGCCAGGTCCTCCTGCCCAAGGCTTCCCCCTCGCACTCCGTACCTACCTCGTACCCCGGGGAGCCCAGCCCTGCACACTCCATGGGCAGAGTGTTAGGAAAGCTGAGCCTGAGGACTCGGCCCCTTGAGACCATGGGGCTGAGGGCTAGGGGCCACCATCCGTGGGGAGGGCACACCCTACAGTGTGAGGGGGTGATAGAGAGACAGCTTTGGCTCTGCCCAGACTGATCCAGTTTCCCCTGGACACTTTTTCCAGCACGGGCTGCCAGGGGAGATTAAGATCTCAGAGAGCAACATGATGCCACTGGAAAGGGAGATCAGTGGGTTCCGGGGCGCTTGTCTCCCTGAGAAGGTTTGAGATCTGATGCCAGCCCACAGGATGACACCACACCAGATCTCACGGGAGCTGCCAGGAGGAGGGACAAGGCCTCAGGCCAAACCAAACAGGACGGGGGTTTCCTGGGTCCTGGGGACACCATGGAGGGCCTTGGGGTTCCCCCTGCAGAGGGGGTCCCAGGCAAGACCCCGGTCTGCCAAGCACACAGGCAGCCTTGGTGGCCCCGGGGACAGGGAGGCCTGGGGCTTGGGGAAGGAGGAGGCAGGCACCTCCTGGTGACCAAAGAATCTTCAGGAACATCTCCGCCACCTGGGGTGACTTGTGAGTGGGAAGATCCAAGAGAAAGGAGGCTCTGGAGCTGCTGTGAAAGGGACAGTTTGAAGGGAAATGGATCTTAAAGGGCCTGGGGCCCACGTGGGGCATGAAACGGGGGTTTTAGTCACTTCCCTTCAGGTTTCCAGGGCTGGCTGTCCTGGTGGCCTCAGGTTACTGAGTTACCAGTGTGGGTGGCAGCTGCGTCCCCCGGGGAGGGGAGGTGTAGATGGCCAAGGGTCAGGCTGGGGAGAGGAGAAGGGGACAAGGGGAGGAGCAGAGAGAGCGACGGTGCCCATGGTGCCGGGCAGGGAGAGAAAGGAGGCGCCTTCCCCAGGCTGGGCCTGTGTCCCCCCTGCCACCGTCCCTCACCCAGGCACAGTGTGGCCATCAGACCACTCACTGGCTCATTTCCACTGCTCCCTGCCAGCCCCTTCCTGCGAAGGCGAAGGCGAGGGCGAAGCGGCCTCCTCAAGGGCCTCTTGCCCCACTGCCCTGCCCCCCGGCTCCCAGCGGCCTGCAGTGCAGCCTGAGAAACCACGCCCGCCTGCCTGCCTCAGCTGGGCGCCTCTGGCTCCTGCCCTGCCCGGTGACCTCCCAGGAGAGCAACCTGGCACCCGCACCCCATGAGCCTCTCCTCATCCTCTTTCCCTGCTTCCTAGAAGGCCATCAGAGAGGCCTCTGACGCGTGCTGTGCTGTGGGGAGCCCAGCGGGAAGAGCCACCGGCTTGCTCGGGAGTCGGGCCGCTGGGAGCCCCGTGTGCAGCAGCGCGCGGGCTGTGCAGACCCTGCCCAGGCCCTGCCTCCACGCAGCTTCTGTCCCCCGAGACCTCGCGGGAAGGCGCATCCAGCTCCATGCTGAGCTCTGCAGCAGCCAGTCCCTGTGTCTGCCAAGAGCGATGACCTCCCCGCGGCAAGGACAAGACAACACACTAGGGACTGGATGTCTGGAAGCTGCGGTGTCAGACCGAGGATGGCTCACCCACCGAACCTGTCTGGTGACCTGCCTCTCCATGGCTACACGGTGCCAGCCCAAGGTCCCGGTGTGGTGCCCAGAGCCACGGTCCCAATGGCTCTGCGTGACCCCAAGAAGGCGCTGAGACCTATCTCTTCCCTGTGAACTGCACAAGGGTGACGCAATCTCCCGAGCCCTTCATGCTCAGGCCGGACCAGGGACCCCAGTGCCACCTGCATAGTGTCCCCCACTCCAGGGACCCTTCCAGTACCACTCCTCTCTCGGGGCAAGGTGTCTGCAGTGGTCAGCTGCTGGCCACTATCTCCGAGGGAGAAATGGGTGTGGCAGTCTCCAGGGCTCCATGGGACATTTTGACAACACCAGGTGCAGGGAAGGGACAAAGTCCATCCCCAACCCAACAGCAGGACACTTGAATCCAGAGTGTGCTGACAGGCGCAAACCACAGTGACGCAGGTGGTGGCGGCGTTAAGAGAGGCCAGACTCTGGTGTGCAGAGCAACTCTTGTTATGTCCTCATCCATGCCAGCTGGCCAGGAAGCAAACTCTTATTTCACTACCTTTTAGTTAGCTTTCAGGAAATCGGTTAAAGAATTGCAATTGCCAGGGTGTAATATAATTTTTTCCTTTAAAAAATGGAGAAAGTAATAAAAATAAGAAAGGAGAGGAGCAGGAAGTGGTGGCACATACTTGTAATCCCAGGACTCAGGAGGCTGAGGCAGGGGGCTTCCAGATGGAAGGCAGCCTGTACTACGTAATGAGTTCGAGGCCATCTTGAACCACAGAGCAGGATCCTGTCTCAAAATAAAACAAAAACAAATGAGAGAAGAAAGGGCGGTAGGAAGGAGAGGAAAGGAACAGCTCATTTCTGGGGCTAGACAACTGACAGCGGAGAGTGCTGTCCAGTTTCCCCACTTTACACATAGCCTTGTTAGTGGAAAATCAGAGCATGCTCAAACCCTGCAGACGCCCTGGGTGTTTACTATGGGAAGCCGGGCTGGGTCCTGGGACACATCCAGGAGCCATGTGCCATGACAGGTGACTCTTCACTCTGAGATGCATGGGACATTGCAAAAGGGCCAGCACCCCTGGTTCCTCAGAGGAGCCCGCAGTCCATGGCCATCATCAGCGACTAAGTGACACTGCCCAGCCTTCTACCTTTGTGGGAAGCTGCCGTCAAGGACGGCCACCACCCACCTCGCGGGTGCAGCTATCCCTAATGAAATGTTCCAAACCCCAGAGTTCTTCCTGTGAGCTTCTGTTTTTAAAATTGCAGTACTGTTCACAAACTAGAAAGCTGCCCTTTTAGGCTGCCTTCTACACTCTTGGTAGGAGTGTACTCTGCGGAAATCAAAAAAGCTGAAGCTGGCCAGGTGTGGTGGCTCACGCCTGTCATCCCAGCACTCGGGAGGCAGAGACAGGAGGATTGCTGAGTTCGAGGCTTGCCTGGGCTCCATAGTGAGCTGAGGGCCAGCCTGAACTACAAAGTGAGACCCTGTCTCAAAAAAAAAAAAAAAGCTGAAGGCAGAAATTCCACTGGAGCCAGCCATTGCCCTTCTAGGCACTGGTCTCCTTCCTTGGGGCAGCCCTGCCCACCACGTGACCCTGACAACATTAGCAGTGTGGTATTGGACACTGAACTCTGGGTCCTCCCCATGAGCTACACCCCCTGCCCTTTTTAAACTTTAATTCTGAGACACGAGCTTACTAAATTGAGGTTGCCCTTGCTGGGCTTGAACTTGCAATCCTTCTGCCTCAGCCTCCCAGACTGTTGGGATAGCAGGTGTCCTGCAGCTGTGCTGAGACATCTCCCAGCATCACTGTACCGGTCCTCCAGACAGCCCATGAAACGGTTATGGATTTTTGTTCAAGAGGCTGCCGAGGTCCCAAGAGATTGTCTGCCCAGATTCACATAAGTAGAAAGAGCTGCACAGTTTACAAACAAGCCCACCGCTCCAGAGTGAGGGCTCCTCATGGCCCCAGTGGGCCCCAATTTCTGGAGACCTGGGGTTAGCCTGGCCTCATCCAAGCCAACCTTGGTCCTTTCTCTTGGCTGGTGGCACAGCACCCCCTGCTGCTTGCCTCATGCTACTGCAGGACTCCTGAGTGCCAGAAGTGACCTGCTAAATCCTCCAGGTGCCCAGTGAGAACGTGGCTCTCCCCGGCTTTATCTTCTCCATAGTTCCCCGGGCAGGAGGAAGAGTGGAGAGAAGAACACACTGGCCTCTGCCTTCGAAGTCCACACCTAAAAGACTCCCAAGCCACCCACCCTCCTGTCCTCCCTCTTGTCACAAATCGGGCCAGGAACCATTCAGGTGTGACCCTGCTGGCCACACCCACTCCAATTCTTCCTGGTCCTGCAGGCCATGGAAATTGAGTCTTGGTTTCCTTGCCTGAAAAACAGAAACCAAAGTGTGTGTCTTTCTCCCAGGGATGCACATGTGACAGGTTCCTGTCACTGCCCTCTGCCCTCCTGTGCCTCAGTTTCCTTATCTGATAATGCTGTCACCTGCCGCAGCCCATGACCATAGTGACACACGAGGGACACTGAGGAACTGGCTCAGCAGCAACTTGCCCAGAGGCACACAGCTGCCAAGTCAGGAGGACAGGATGGCAGCCCAGGCAGCCATCATGTGCAAGAAGGAAGTGATGGTGCCATTTAACTAGGGAGTATGCAGTCTGCGGGGCTGGACGAGCCAAGGAGGAAGGACTGGAGCACGGGGACTAGTCTCTTGGCTGACTTCCTGGAGGGGGTGGGCGAGCTGGATTTTACCAGGGCCCTGGGAGCTCAGGCAGTGATTTGGTGGGCCTGGCTGTCCTCGGGAGGAACACCTGTGGGGAAGGGTGGCGTTTCCCAATGTCACTGGAGTGGAGAGAACAGGAAGCAGGCTGGATAGGCACAGGAATGAACACAGGTGAGGCAGGTTCAGCACTCAGGAGGCTGAGACAGGAGGATCACCTCCAGATGAAAGCCAGCCTGGACTACGCAGTGAGATCCTATCTCAATCAACCAAAAGCAGTCAATCATCCATCGATACAATGAATAAATGAATGAATAAAATTAACACAGGACTGGCTTCTCCGTGTGGGCCCGCTCCTGCACACCTCCCTGGACACTGCCCTCTGCCGAGGGAGAACGCAGACCCGCCTCCCCCTGTCCCCAGCTCTGAGGAACGCCGAGATCGCCCTGGAGGAGGATTCCCTTTGTCTCTGCTGCCTCCTGGCGCCCGAAAGGGGAACTGCACAGGAGCAGCCCTGCCAGGAGGTCCAGGTTGCCTGAGGTTTCTCGCTGTTTTGTTTTGTTTTTATTGTTATTGGCAAACCTAACTGTATGCATTCGTGGGATATTGGGTGTTGGGTGAATCCGTGTTAAGTCGATTGCAGATGACTGTCCACTGCGACTCTTCAGTGTTCGCGACTCTTCCTGTCAGATTATACACCCTGTGACCAACATCTCGAGCTCCCCGCCAGCCTCTGGTCACCGAGCTTCCACACTCTTCTCTGAGGAGCTCTGCATCTCGTTGTTTGTTCGGAGCTTAAGTTACAGCCAGGGCCTTGGGAACCTGAGCGCTCAATCTGCTTCGGACCCAGCGAGAGCGGAGGCGCCGGTCTTGCATCCGCTTAGTGCACCCCGCACATAGCCCGCAGGTCTGGCACAGTTGTCGGAAGGACAGGACTTCCTGCCTCCGCAGGGCGAGGGGTGCGCTCTCCCGGCGGCGCAGGGAGATCACAAGAGCAACCCAGACCAGGAAACTGGGAACTTATCAATGGCGGAGACCCGGTCTCCACATACAAAACTAGAAGGGGTGAGATGGGTTCAGAATTCACTGGGTTCAATCCCCATTACTGCAGGGAAAGTGGGCGTATCATTTAAAAGCCAGCTGTCTTATTTTTTAACTTTAATCTGTTGAGAGCCAATATGTTTTGTACTACAATGAAAAATGAGTGGATAAAGAGAGAGGAAGGAAGGAAGGAAGGGAAGGAGGGAGGGAGGAAGGACGGAAGGGAAGGAGGGAGGGAAGAAGGAAGGAAGGGAGGAAGGGAGGAAGGGAGGGAGGAAGGAAATAAATCTGGAGTGGCTGAGAACCAGCCTAGTGAGCACCCTGGGTTTGAGAGCAAATCGTGCCCCTGTGATGACTCTGAAGTTGGTCCTCTCAGAGCTGTGACAGTTTGGGAGCCGAAGAGCCAGCCAGGCTCACGTCACAGCCTCTCGGGGTGCTGGGTGACAGCTCCCTGAGTGAGTAGGATTAATGGATGCGTACACCCCTTGCTCACGCCCAACCCGACGCTCTGCCCCTGCTGCTGCCTCCCAGCCTCCATCTTGCACACCTGTAATTCCTACACTAAGGAGGCGGAGGCAGGAGGACCAGAAATTGAGGCCAGCCTGGGGATTTCACCAGACATCAGCCTGGGGCTGGCAGTGTACCTTAGCGGCAGGTCCAGTCTTTGGGCTGTCCCAGCACAGAAAAGAATTTAAAAAGATGGCATCTCAAATTAAAAAAGGAAAGGGTTCTGGGACTGCAGCTCAAGGGTCCAGTGCCCAGGGGTTCATCCCCAGCACCAAAAGAGGTGGGAGCACTGGAGGAACGCTCTCCGCCCTACGTCCTTCCCAGGCTACACACTCTTGGGTCCGTTACTCTGCCAGAGACACGGGGTGTAGGGGTAAAATGGGGTCTTGCCGTGTAGTCCAGGCTGACCTCGAACTCACAGCAGCAGTCCTGCCTCAGCCCCCGAGCGCTAGGATTACACACGTGCACCGGCACACCCAGTTCCAAAGAGGAAATTCCTAAGACTTAGAACATGATATTCATCTCTGCTCTGTGGACCACGGGCGAGTGTGTGCTGGATAACGCTCCAAGTGGATGAGTTACTCGGCCCACAGGAGGACAGACAGGAAAGAGGAAACCACCCTGCCCCTGGGCGGCACCACCCTGTCCTGCCACAGGCTTTCGGGACCGGAACCTGGAGCCGGGCCGAGCCCAGTGGGACACTCGCTGGATACAGCACAGCCAGGCTTGCTGCACACTGGCTTCTAACTGGGGTTGGGATGTGCTGGCACACTCCTGCTATTCCAGCACCATGAGAGGCTGAGGCAGGAGGATCATGAGTTCAAATCCAGTCTGAGCAACTTAGCGAAACCCTGCTTGAAAAAATTAAAAGGGGTGGGGGAGCTGGGATACATCAGTGCAAAAGTCTTGGGTTCAACTCCCTGTACCAAAAACATTAAAAATAAATGAATAAATAAATTGGTCTAGTCAAATCAGATATTGCAAGCTAGACCTCTCGTCACCAAAACCAAATCCAGCACCAAGGGATGCTGCCGTGACTAGCTCCCAAGGCCTCCTCCCTGGAAGCACCACACTGTCTCTCCCCGGGGCACAAACCCAACAGCCAGATGTTGGGGTGAGCTGGACGCTGGGAGGCAATGGAGGGAGGCAGGGCTGCAGGGAGCTACAGCAGCAGCACGGCGGAAGGGATAGAGGGACATGGCTGTGGTAGCCAGAGCCATCCGGCCTGTAATCTCCAGGTCCCGGGACATAAACTCTGGTTACGTTACCCAGGCTACCCTCAAACTCAGAGGCTCAGGCAATCCTCCTGTCTCAGCCTCCCAGCTAGCTGGGAATAGTGCAACTACACTCAGTGCCGCGATGTATGAGACCAGAAGTTGAGTCTTTGTGATGTTTCCCAATATTTTAAACCCCATACAAAACACTCCTTGAAATTTATGCAAAGATGAAAACTAATTTAGACAAAACCAGGACATAGATATGTATAGCTGCTAAACACAAACTCCTGGGCTCGAGATCCTCCCGCCTCAGCCTCCCAATAGCTCTGCCTGCCACCAAGCCTGGCCTCCTCCTGCATGCCATGGATAGTGACGGTGGCAGGCCTGGGGCATTGGACCAGGCGTGAGTTCAGTCTCCAGCTGGAGAATGAATAACAGCTCAGGGACCCGGGCTCCCCATCTCTCCTGCCCCAGGCCTGGCTGCCCCTGAAGCATGGGCAAAGGCAGAGCCCATGGGAGTGGTCTATAGCAGTGTATGCCTGTGATCCCAGCACTCAGGAGGCTGAGGCAGGAGGATCACTCCAAGTTTGAGGCCATCCTGGCCTACATAGTAAAATGAAGGCCAGCCTGAACTACACAGCGAGACCCTGTCTCAAAAAGCCAGTCAATCAATCAATCAATCAATCAATCAATCAATCAACCAATCTAGCATGTTGCTGCTACCCTCAGGCATGGGCAGCCCAGAGAAGCAAGGCGGAGGAAACTAATGGGAATGGGCACTAGGGGCATCACAGGCTGTGCCCAGGGCTACACCAGGCAGGGGGCATCCTGGCCCACTTGCTTGCTTCAGCCTAGATGCCTCTACTCCAGCCCCCAGAAGAGGCCAACAACACAGAAGACACAGCCACCCGGCCCCACCATGGTGAAGATGTACATGTGGTGCCAGTAGCCGAAAAGCAATCCATTTTCATCAGCCAGTGACAGCAACAACAGAATATCTGAAAGTCAACAGTTTCCAGGCAACAGAGACAAACCAGATACGCACCCGAGAAGCTGCTTCCTGTCCAAACACTGGGAGAGGAGGGACCAAGGGAAAGCTGGACAGAGGTGGGTGACCCTGGAGCGACCAAGCATCTGAGTCACCGCAGGGGGCCTGCGGGGATCTATAGCCATCTCTCTCTCTCTCTCTCTCTCTCTCTCTCTCTCTCTCTCTCTCTCTCTATATATATATATATATATATATATATATATATATATATATATATATATATCACACACACACACACACACAGAGCAGAGTTCAGCCACATGACTCAGGGAGGTCCTGCCTTGGGGAGGGAGGATTCAGGCACCAGACATCAGAGCAAGACGGAGAGATCAGATAGAGTAGCTTGTTCAGTCATTCAACAAACACTTTTACATTCTTAGGATGCAGGCTCAGGCCTGAAACCTCAGCCTACTGCAGAGTTGAGCCTGTATACAACTCGCTGCCTCCTTAAGAATGAGGAACTGAAAGCAGAGGCAGGAAGTGACTGTCCCCAGACCACACTGCCACTTAAGGCTTGAGTTGTACTTGAACCTGCAGCCCCCATACCACAGGGCCATACACCTGGAGGAGCTGGCAACACTGCTGGGACAGACTCATCTTGTCTGAAATTAATACAGGGTGCTTTCCAGAGCCCTTAAACAAGCATTCAAATACTAGATGAGTGGACCCAAAGTCCCAGCATTTGGGGCAAAAGGCAAGAGGATCACCATGAGTTTGAGGTCAGCCTGGGCTGTACTGCAAGTCTCAAGAACAAAACAGTCAAGAAAGTGTTCAGATACTGCATCTAAAACTGAAAACGACACCACAAGACTTGCTGACAGTGCAGCAGTACTGTTATTTTTAACTCTCAAGGTGGCTCCAAACAGTGCTCTTCCCCGGCCGGGTGTCAGGGCTTGCTCCAGGACACGTCCTTGTGTTTGTGTTACGGTTTCCCAGCAAATGTCAACTCGGCTCAAGAGTAAGTCAACACAAGTCCCTGAACATGCCGGGCTTGTTAGCAGAGCAAACCGTGCACTCAGCCTGTCTTGAAAGGATCCTTGCTGAGTAAACAGAAGGAAGGCGGCGGTGCCTCAATCAATAGGGCTCTGGGCCCAGCTGCCTGGCAGCAGGGCGGGAAGGTGTCCTGGGCCACAGATGGGAGTGGTTACAGAAGCCCTTTACACCAACGTGAGGAAACCAGGACGAGGGGGGGCCAGGGCTCGCTTGGTGTCACATAGGGTCAGGCACATCCCCCAGCCCCAACCTAACGTGGCCTCTCCTAGTGAGGGGCCCAACCCTGGCTCTGCAGGGTCCCCAGAAATGAGGTCTTGAGAATCATGCTGTTTGCTCTCAGATATTCAGAAACTTATGTGAGGAGATCGCCAGGAGGGCTTTGTATTTAAAGAGTACTAAGAGCCATGGTGGCACAGGCCCATGATCCCAACACTCCGGGATGCTAAAGCAGGAGGATACTGGAAGTTCAAGCCCAGCCTGGGCAACTTCTTAAGGCCCCATTTCAGAATTTTAAAAAACACTGGGATGTAGCTCAGCCTGGAGGCCCTGGGTCAATCCCCAGTACCCTCCCATCCAAAAAAGAAAACTACAAGGAAATGCAATCTTCACGGTGGCAAGTCCAAAATGACAGCAGCAGGAACTCATTTGCTGTCCCAAGAGATCACCCACTCTCTGTCCCTACATGCTGATGCTCATTCAGTATTATTCTTGGTGCTGGCTAACTGGAGAACAAGCCTGAGTAGCTCCGGCTCGGCTTGCAACTTCCTTGACATCTTTATTTACAAGGACTTCTCATTTTCCTGAGTAAAGAAACAGGACCATCTGAATTCTTTTGATCCATATACACATTAGCTTCAAAACCAACTCAAATCCAATCCCTGACTTAAAATCATCTCCAGTCACTTTTGGCCACAAGAAAAAAAATCCTCCAAATATTCCATTGTTAATTTAATTTCCGGATTCCTTTCCTGTCTCTCCGAGGGACTGGAGAACACAGATCAAAGGATAAACATGCAGTAAAGTCAGGAAGAGCCACAGAACTGTTCTCTTCATCAGTACTAAGCCAAGGAAGAGGCAGCAAATGCAAGGCCCACACGGTCAGGTCAGCCCCTGGGATTGGGCGTCCAGCCAGGCGCAGGGCTTGGCGGCCAAGTGCGAGACACAGAGCTCTGGCTATCAGCAAGGGGGATGGTTACTGACTCCCCAAGGACACAACTTTCTCCTGACTTTACAGGATTCTCTTTTGTTCTGTGACAGGGTCTGGGCTGGCCTCAAACTTGCAGTGACCCTCCTGCCTCCACCCAGAGAGCTGGGGTTATAGGCATGCATCACCATACTTGGTTAACAAGAATTTTTATTTTTCGCACGACCTCCAAAGCAGGAGTGGTTTCCATGTGGCTGCGCCTGCCCACAGCACTGGAGGAAAGCCAAGCCCGCAATGAGTTGCATAACAGCTGAGAGACATTCTTGATTTCAGACACAAAGTGAATTTGAGTGTATTAGACAAGTCAAGGGTGCTGAGCAAGTCACAAGGGAGCAAGTCCTCATGACAATGCACTCGGTTTCCTCTTGGCTAGGTTACAGGTGGGCACACAGACAAGCCTTTCCTGCCCTGCTGTGGGCTGCCCACTCACTCTTTGGTACTTGACTTTGGACACCCCAGGCAGGACGCTCTGTGGAGCGAACCAAGCAGCTATTCCCCCTCAGTCACTGGGGACAGCACCGAGCCAATGTCTGCAAGGCAACAATTCCATCTAGCATATTTACAATTGACCAATGTTTAATCTCATCAGTGGCGAAAATCCAACACCTGACCTTCCTCATAAATATTTTAAAGATGCAACAGCAAAACAGCTCCTTCAGTAGTGATAATTATTAATTTTCTCTTTGATTTTATAATCCACAGATGACAGCAAAGTAATGGCTTTTGGGGGAGACACAATTCTCAGGTTGCCCAAACTGGTCTCAAACCTATGTGCTCAAGTGATCCTCATACCTCCGCCTCCTGGATAGCTGGGACTACTAGTGTGCACCACCATGCCTAGCTATAACATTTTTTTTTAAACAAAATTGGGTGAGTCCTTTATGTATATGGTTTCATTTAATCCCAGGAAAGAACCTATGAGGTAGGTATTTTATCCCTGCCATGCCTAGGATGGAATTGAGGCTGAGGTTCAATAATTCATCCAGAACCACATAGCCTATTTAGTGCCTATGAGATTTTGATCAACCCAGGGAGTCTGACATCAGTGCTTCTAATCCTGTGTACCCAAATATCCACAGGATCTCACAGCTGGGCGAGATACTGCTGTGGCTGGACAAAGTTTGTCCTGAGAGCTTCATGTCCCAGAAATGTGATCTTCAACAGGTTGCACTCAGGGCTGAACTTTACAGTGGCATCATGGTGGGTAAAAAGATACCCCGATCATACTTTTGTAATAAAAATACGTATGTTAGCGTAACAGTAGCTGGCTACGCATCTCAGTAGCTACACTGGCAGAATACAGGAAGCAATCTTTGTGTTCATCCATGTACGCAGGTGTCAAAATGTAAACTGGTTTTACCCATCTTATGTGCCATGTGACATATTTTATTTATAATTTTAACATTTTCTCTTTTCTTATATAATTAGTCCAATTCAGAAAAATTAACCCAATTCAGTAAAATACTGCATGAAAATTCACTTTTATAATTTTGGGAGAAAGTTAAAAGTGAGTTATCAGGTGACTTGGTTACCAATGATGACTTGGACTACATAAGTCAAAAAGTTATCAAGAGGCTGGACATGGTGGCAGATGCCTGTAGTTCTAGCACACAAAAGTTCGAGGCAGGAGGACTGCTATGGGCTCAAACAAGGCCAGCCTGGGCTACATAGTGAGTTCAAGGCCAGCCAGAACTACATAACAAGACCTTATCTTAAAACAAAACAAAAAGCAATATATAACAGAAAAAAAAAGAATGAAGACCTAGATTCAGATGAGGAAGAAAACAGTAATGCAAATAAATATTTGACTAGTCAAATGCTAAAAATGGTCATGTTTACCTCAGTGGTCCAGTTAGAACTAGATGAGAAAAATTATTAAACTTTTGCCAGGGTTGAAATCTATTGGATGGAAGGCCAACAGTGCAATTCAATGCTGGAGATTGTAATGAACAATATACTGCGATGTTCTAAAATACTCTAATAATGAAGTACAAGTAATTCTATATGCATCAATAGTAATACTCAGAAATATATTTATCGTGACACCTCACTAAATTAGTGGGACTTTTTCATTCTAAACATCCAAGTCTAAAGGCTTTATGGAAAAATAACAGATAAAGCAATCAGCTTTTTAGAAAAATGATACTCAAGAGATTTGGTTTCTCATGTTTCAGTGACCAAAAAAACTGAAGAAAGAAAAACCCTGACAATTTGGCTGCTATATGCTAAGTCTGAAAGCTTTGTTTCAAACTGTTAAGCAATTTATACACCATCTGAATACATGACAATTGATGAATTTGCATCATTTTGTGGTTGTTAAAGGTTTCAGTAATACATGACAAATAAACCTTCCAAATATACTAAAATACACACACACACACACACACACATACACATACACACACACATCCTGGTACATGTAAAGACATTTAAATACCGAATTTAGAAATTTGTCCTGGAACTCAGCCACCAGGTGTTTATTCATGCAGCAATAAACCACATGAAGTTGTAAACGGACTTGTTGCACCTATTTCAAAAAGTAACCCAAATATCACATTCAATAATTGGTTCACTCGTTACTCACTGATGTTACATTTGCTAAAAGAACACCAACTGTCTAGCACAAGAACTATTCACAAGAATGAAACAAAGATTCCTGAAAAAAAAAATGTTACAAGTTCACAATAAAGAAATGTATAGAACAATCTTTGGATTTCAGAAAGAGGCAACATTGGCCTCCTACAAAGTAGTATTGACGTGACTGTCAATGTTACACCATGTGATACGACTGATAGTGAAGTCCAACATGACAGCACACACCTGTAATCCCAGCACTTGGAAAGCTGAGGCAGGATCAATGAAATTAAGGCCAGCCTATGCTACATAGTGCGTTCAAGGGTAGCCTGGACTAAATAGAGAGACCCTGTCTCAAAAACAAAGTGAATCCTTAACACAAAGCCAGAAATGTCACAATTTATAACAAAAGGCAGAGTAGATGTTGATGAATTATATGTCACTTGTAACACAAGACAATGGCCAATGGTCATGTTTTACGTAAATCTAAATGTGTCAGCCATAAATAGTTTCATAGTTGAAAGAAAATAATAAGTACAAAATATCATAGAGAAATTTTCTTGAAGGATTGGGATTGAAATTGACAAATGATCAATTACAATAGAGAAAGAACAACACATATCTTTCCAAAGAACTCTGCAAAAGAATTCTAGAGCAGACTGGTGGACAGATGAAATATCACAAGAACTTTCTCAGAAAACAAGATCAGCAAAACATCAGGTATGTGCTACCATAAACAGGGAAACAACACATACATGCTATCAATGTAACCAATACTTGTGTATGGAATATGCTGTTCTCACGTGTGAAAACTGCCTTAGGTATGATAATTGTTTCTGTGGTAGTTTTGCTTGTATTTTCATTGTAGTTCACATAGGAATTTACTTTTGCTGTTTAGATTTTTTTTTTTTGAGACAGGGTCTCGCTTTGTAGTTCAGGCTGGCCCTGAGCTCACTATGTAGTCCAGGCAAACCTCGAACTCAGCAATCCTCCTGCCTCTGCCTCCTGAGTGCTGAGATTACAGGCGTGAGCCACCACACCCAGCTGCTGTTTAGATTTTGTAGACAAGTATGTTTAAAATGTTTACTCTCTTAGGCCGGAGGGTTAGCTCAGTGGTTCCAGCGCCTGCCTGGCAAGCGCAAGGTCCTGAGTTTGATCCCGGTAACCACATACAATGCTGGGCATGGTGACCCACACCCACCAGCAATCAATAATACCACATACCACGTACCACAGTGCTGGGCGTGGTGGCTCATGCCTGTAATCCCAGCACTAGGGAGGCAGAGGCAGGAGCATTGCTGAGTTCCAGGCTTGCCTGGGCTACATAGTGAGCTCAGGGCCAGCCTGAACTCCAAA
Organism: Thryonomys swinderianus; assembly: GCA_004025085.1. Taxonomy (NCBI): domain Eukaryota; kingdom Metazoa; phylum Chordata; class Mammalia; order Rodentia; family Thryonomyidae; genus Thryonomys; species Thryonomys swinderianus. The sequence goes on from PVIC010001038.1 coordinate 100,219, forward strand.
GTGAGACACTGTCTCAAAAAAAAAAAAAAAAAAAAAAAGTTTACTCTCAACACTTACTGCATATTTAATATTTTATTTTCTGCTAAGTGCACATTATATGTATCAGGAAGGTCTTGACAGAAGAGGGACAAGTATGGCCTGCCAAATAGAAAAACAAAATTAAGGATATGTGCTATCACTGTACACAAGATTTGTATATGGAACATG
>PVIC010001039.1:0-10008 GCA_004025085.1 Thryonomys swinderianus
GGGCTGGAGATTTAGCTCAGTGGTTCCAGCGCCTGCCTTGCAAGCGCAAGGTCCTGAGTTCGATCTGGTAACCACATATAGTGCTGGGTGTGGTGACTCACACCCACCAGCCATCAATACCACATACCACAGTGCCAGGCATGGTGACTCATGCCTGTAATCCCAGCTCTCAGGAGGGAGAAGCAGGAGGATTGCTGAGTTCCAGGCTTGCCTGGGCTACATAGTGAGCTCAGAGCCAGCCTGAACTACAAAGCGAGACCCTGTCTCAAAAAAAAAGAAAAAAGAAAAGAAAAGAAATAGAAATAGTAAAGATGAAAAGTATACTTTAACAGGTATATCATTAAGAAAACTATTACAAAAAAGAAAGCAGTATGAGAAAATCTGTTGGGTGGCCCTGTTTTATCAGCAAAATATATGACAAATTTTCCTTTATTCAGCCATTTTATTGCATATCTGCTGCTTCTAGTTCGTGTTACAGATACCAAAAATCAGTAGGTCATAAAAAACAGGTTTCCTAAGATGAAAAGGAATGTGGTTAAGAGGGACTTAAAATCAAGTTAAGACATAATGAGCAGGGAAGAGTAAGGTAAGAGAGGCATGGAGCAAAGTAGGCAAAACTATGAAACACCTGGACTTACAGAACACATTAGAGATTCTGAATGATCATCAAATGTAACATGAAGTGAATAAATGGAATTTACTCAATGAGTATTTTTTAAAACTCAGAGTAAACTGCTATACAGAGAAAGAACTAAAAGTGAGGTATGAGATAAGATGTATGGAACAAGTTTTGAAAACCTCTGGCTCACAAATACTCTAATTCCACTCACATGAGATACTAGAAAGTAAATGATGGTGGACAAGAGGGGGAGAGTCTATACGTCCCCTCAAGGCTTCATGTGGTCACAGGTGGGGCTCTTCAGAGGTGGCTGGATCTAGCCTGTGTGATGTTAGGATCAAGGGTGTGTTGTTACTAAATCAGTTCACTGATTGGTTTTCCATAATTCTGGGTGTGGATAATGGGAAATCCTAATCTGGGTGTGAGTGCTACCTGCCCCAAGGGTGTAGAGCCTGAATAAAACACAGTACAGAAAAAGGGCTGCTGTTGTTGCTTGCTCCTTCTCTACTTCACTGTTTGCTGTCTTCAGTATGCCAGGAACTATTTCTCCTCTGCTGTGCCACCCTGCCCTGGAGCCAGCCAAATATAAACTGAAACCTCTACAAACTGTGAGCTAAAATGAACCTTTCCTCTTTAACTTTGGATATTAGGTATTTCATCTCACCAACAAGAACATAATAAGACAGAAGCTAAACAGAGGAAGAGAGAGAAAGAATGAATTTGTGTTTAAGGGGTTCACTTTCAGGTTCTCAAGATGAATACTGAGCTGTATCACTTAAAAATGTTTAAGCTAGTACATTTTACTAATTCTTTTACTAATGTAAAAATAAAACAACATAAGGTCAAACAAAACTGAGGCTGTCTTTTAGCCAAGGGATTGTACTGCTCAGTCTAGATTAATATCGGAAAAGATACCAGTGCTGTATATAATTAAATAGAAATAAAGAGGTGTACAAATTAGAATTTTATTTTGAACATAAGGATCTTAATGAGAGACTAGAGATCAGAAATTGAAAAGGAAGGTATCCAAGGTAATTTCCAAATTAACAACATAAATAATAATATAATGTTGTTACTAAATGTAAAAGAAAATGCTAAGAATTCAAATTTGAAAATGTTCAGGTTGAAAAACTTGTACAGTAGACATTTGTATAAATGGATCTTAAGCTAAGAACTGATATTTGGGCTACTAATGTAAAACTGGCAGTTCACTGAGCAGAAATGATATTTGAAGTATACAATAGGTGATATTACATAGGAAGATAGAATAGAGAAAGGAAAAGGAGGGTGTGGAATCCAGACTTATAGGAATCCAGCTATAAATAAGTTGGGTATCCTTTACCTGAAATGTTCAGAACTAAACAGACTGTGATCCCTAATCTGAATGGTCAGATTCTACTGGATTTTTAAAATATTTCCAATAGACTTCATCAGATGATCAACATTTGGATTTTTCATCATTTCAGATTTTCAAGTTAGAGAGGCTCAACCTGTATAAGAAACTCAACATTTATACTGAGCAGAAGATACTTCCATACAGCAATGGTGGGAACCGAAGGCACACATGCCACAGTGGGCACTAAAAAAAATCAATGAATAAAAAGCAAAGTCATACCTACAAAATAAAAACCAATTTAAAGTATAATAAATCAACAGCTAAAAAACAACCAGAAAAGTCCTGCTAAAATATAAAACAAAAGTGTTAATAATGGGAAGTAGATATTAAATGAGTACAATGTTCCTACCACTGGTATAAACACAGTGAATTACGATTTATTTACCTCTCAAAACAACCCTTCACAACCCTTCACAAGCCTTCTTTATCTCCATTTTACAGCTGAACAAATCATGGAGGTAACCCAGTCTACATAGAACCTGAAGTCTTAATGATTATGGGATATTCCTGAAATATCCACTGGTTTTAGCAACACAGAGAATGGTAACATTAGCAAGTGCGGTTAAGATAAATAGTAGAAGCAAAAGCCAAACTGTAAAGACTTAAGGAGTAGTGGGAAGTAAAAAACTAGAGATAAGATGAACAAACTAGTCTTTAGAAATATACTTGTAAGCAATGCTGAAAGATACTGGGAAAGGGGATTCAATGCCCAGAGAGTTTTGCTGGTGAACTTGTTATTAGAAGTTAGGGTAGCAACTCAAATATCTACTGCGATCAGGCAGGTCATTCACATAGTAAGGGTGATCAAAACATACATTTACAACAATCCTGATATTCTTCTAAGCACTTCATATTTATTAACATATGCAATATTGATATCAGCTAATTATTTTTACAAATAATAAAACTGACTCACAGGCCTGTTTCTTGACAAAGGTCACACAGCTAGGTGAGATTCAAAGCTACACAACTTGGCTTCTGAATATCTTCTACTAGATAAAGAGTCTAAGATGTGCATTTAGTATGGAGCCTTTAGGAAACTAAAAAACATGCACTGTCTGAGATAGAAATGTTCTGTCTGGTTTGTCCAAGACAGTAGTCACCAAACTCAAAGGAGTACTGAGCACATTAAATAAAACTGGTGTGACAGAAAGACTGAGCTTTAGGTTTTATGTCATTTTAATTAGTTAAACTTAATGGGTACATGTGATTTGTAATAACTATTAGACTCTAAAAAAACTGAGAAATTTTTAAACTAGACCAGAAATAAGGACTTTAAATGGGAAATCTTCTGATTCTAAAACACTAGTTCTTAAAGAAAAACATCTATCTCCTGGGCCGGAGGGTTAGCTCAGTGGTTCCGGCACCTGCCTTGCAAGCGTAAGGTCCTGAGTTCGATCCTTGGTAACCACATACAATGTTGGCCGTGGTGACTCACGCCCACCAACAATCAATACCACATACCACAGTGCTGGGCGTAGTGGCTCATGCCTGTAATCCCAGCACTCGGGAGGCAGAGACAGGAGGATTGCTGAGTTCGAAGCTTGCCTGGGCTACACAGTGAGCTCAGTGCCAGCCTGAACTACAAAGTGAGAACCTGTCTCAAAAAAAAAAAAAAAAATCTGTCTCCTTGTCAAACATTCCCAGTGCCAATCAAGAGAATAAATAAAGTTGATAATCTATAATGGAATTTCAAGCACTAAAATAAATAAGGTAAAACTCAGGAATATTTCAAAAACAAAGTAAGAAAAAGTTTGTAGACTGAAGTGTTCTGTAAAACATCATTCTTATGAAGCTTAAATACACAGTACTGCATATTTTGGGGAATTTATAATTATAACAGGTGTAAAGTCACTCAGGAAATATAATACTAGCCTGTTGCTTACTTCTAATTCTGATTAAGGAGAATGTATTCCATTTCTGAAAGTTTTTTAATTCCATAACTTGCCTTAAACTAATACAAATTTAAATTCTTCCAAATGTATGAGTTAAAATCAGAGTGCTGATTTTACAGGTACAGTGGTTCGTATTTGTAATCCCAGAACTCAGGTAAGTGGATTGTCTGAGGTAGGTGGATTGTTCCAAATTTTAGGCTGCCCTGGGTTACACAGTAGACTCAAAGCTAACCTGAACTACACAGGGAGACCTTGCCTCACAAAACCCACAAAAATAAATAAAAGTGCTTGCATGGCTCCATTCTTTTCTAGAAGCATCAGGGGAGAAACCATTTCCCTGTTTTTCAGCTTCTAGATGTGGTCACCACATTGTTCATGGATCCCCTACCTCCATCTTCAAAGCAAGAGTACCACACGTTACAGTCTCAGCCAAAAGTGTGTGGGAATTTCCTAGAATCCTTTCCTGTTCGCTCTGTGATGTTAGTACTCCCTGGATCTTCAGTTTTATCTGAGCCCTGCGACAGGGAGTCAAGTCCTCATATCACATCATTGTGACCTTGTTTCTGCTCTCTTCCCTCTGACTCTTGTTCTTTCCTATTCCACTGTTAAATACCCTTGGGTTATGTTGGACTCACCCAAAAAGGCAAAAGTAATCTGCCTATTTTGTAGTCACCTTATTTGCATCTGCTCTATTCAAAGGTTTCAAGATTAGAACATGGACATCATAGGGAAAGAGACATTATTTTCCCTACCATAGAAAGATACCTCCAGGAGCTTTAATTTTTCTAATATTTTATTCCTTACGTACTGCATAAAGGTGTTAGGTTTGATTTTTTATTGTTATCTCTTTATATGCCTCAAATACATTTGAAAGCTTTTGGCTAGATTCCCTTTAAAAGAAATTTCTCAAACTTTTATACAGCCCTAAAATTTCAATGAGATCACCCAAGAGCAGCTAGGGAGAAGGAGAGGAAAGCAAGGAAGAATTAAAGATTGGCTATGTCTCAGTCTGAACAGATTTCTGTTTTCATCATCTTTCCTTTTCTACAAAACAATTCAAGAGGAAAAAAATTCCAATTATTTTTACTACACTAAAAAATAGACTATCATCATTTGACTATAAAGAAAATTATAACAAACTTTCATGTTACAAAAAGTAAAAACCTAACTCAGTATTAATAAGAGTCTTAAGTAGCTAAACGATGACAATAATGTCCTAGAGCTCAGCAGATGAAAGTAAAGATCCAGGGAGTACTAACAGCACAGAGGGAACAGAAAGGAAATGCCCACACACTTTTGGCTGACACTGTAAAGTCTGGTACTCTGAAAGTAACATGAAGTATACTAACTCTCATGGGGACTGCAGCTCAGCTTCAAATACCAAGGCCTGATAACAGGTTATTACCTCTGATTACTGCCTCTTTCAAATATCAAACAAAAGTAGTCACTGATGGAAGACACCATCTCTGAGGTAGCAAATAATTTCTCAAGAAAAATTTTAAACCCAGTGTCTAAAATATAAAAAAACCAGGCATACGAGGAGACAAGGCAGCTAGAACAAATTACAAATAGACTTATTTACTTGGGCTCCAGATAGTCTATGCAAGCCTTTCATTATGCATACAATATTCAAGGTAATAAAAGACAATTCCAACAAAGTCTATTACAGATCTCTGAGAATAATTCTCAGAGTAAAAAATACAATAACTGTTTAATACACAATTCATGAGCTTAAAAGCAGAAGCAGTACAATAGAAAGGATGATTAATGAACTAGAAGGAACCAGAAGAAAATAAATAAGAATGAAATGACAAAATGATAAAAATCACAGAGAGGGCAAGAGAGACAACAGACAAGATGAGAAAGACTAACGTAACTGAATTTTATACAAAGAAGACAGACAAGAACAAAAGGGGAAAATAATATTTAAAGAGACAATGGCTAAATTTTTTTAAACTAATAACACAAAATTATAGATTCCTCAGCATTATGAATCACAACAGTATTAAATAAAAAAGGAAACTGCTCTTGGGGACTTAGAGAAATTGCTTAAAGCCCATGATCATACACAGACGGGGAGATTTTTCTTTAAAAAAGAGACAAAAAGAAAACATCAAAAGAGGCTTATGAGAAAAAGACATATTGCTTGCAAAAGAACAATTAGACTAACAGTTGATTTCTTGATGAAAACAATAGAAATCATAATAAAAATATCTTTATAAACTACTGGGAGAAAACAAATGCTAATCTAGAATTCTTCACCCAGTGAAATATACTTCATGACTGAAGGCAAAATAAAAACATTTTCTGATCATCTACAACAAGGGATTGCCAACAGTTCTACAATAAATAAAAACTAAAGAATCCTCTTCAGGAAAAAAAAATGCCAAGGGGATACATGATAGTATGGAATAAACAAGAGACTGTAAAGGTGATGGTCATTCTAAATAAATGTAACAGCAACAATGTCTTCTAAAATATAGATATAGAAATTAAAATATAACTGCTACATAAAGTTAGAAATGAAGGAGTAAATAAAGTTGAAGCATGCTGATATTCTTGTAGAAAAAGATCAGATACAACAATTAATATTAGACAGTGGTTAGTCAAAACTATATATTTTAATCTCTAGAATAATCATTTCAAGAATAGCTAGAATGTAGATTTCCAAGTTAAAACAAGAAGGAAAATGGAAATATAGACCAATAACATTGAGAAGTAGAGAAAAAGAAGCATAAAGCTAGAGAATTACCAGGAAGCATGGAAGATGTACATGAAATTTATTAGTAGGTACAGTAAATATCATAAATATATATCATCAATATATTCTTGTTAGGCTTGATTTTAAAATCTAATACTATATACTATATGCAAGAGACTATATACTTTATATACTATATGCAAGAGACACAACTAAATATAAGGAATCACAAAGAACTAAAAGCAGTTAGGTACGGTGGCACATACCTATAATCCCAGGTACCTGGGAGGATTGCAAATTGAAGGCAATCTGGCAATTTAACAAGAATTTATTTCAAACTAAAAATTTTTAAAAGGCCTTGAGAGGTAGCTTATTAATGGAGTGCTTGCCTAGTGTAAGGCTTGTTCAATTCCAAGTAATGAAAATAAACATTTTTAAAAAAGGGAAGAGAGGGCTGGAGATTTAGCTCAGGGGTTCCAGCACCTGCCTCGCAAGCACAAGGCCCTGAGTTGACCCCGATAACCACAGAGAATGCTGGGCGTGGTGACTCACGCCCACCAGCAATCAATACCACATACCACAGTGCCGGGCGTGGTGGCTCATGCCTGTAATCCCAGCACTGGGGAGGCAGAGGCAGGAGGATTGCTGAGTTCTAGGCTTGCCTGGGCTACATAGTGAGCTCAGAGCCAGCCTGAACTACAAAGCGAGACCCTGTCTCAAAAAAATAAAAAAAAAAAAGAGGGAAGAGAAATGGTACATCATTGCCAAACACCAATCAGTCAACCAAGCTAATATGACTGCATTAATAGCAAAGTAATACTTAAGGCAAAAAAAGCATTATTAAAGGTAAGTTTATAGTAACACAGCATCAACTAAATTTAACCTAATAGATATGAAGCACATTAATTAACTGCAGTTAGACAGGCTTTTGAAACATAAAACATTAAAACTGACCATATGTTAGGTCATAAAAGCAAAGCCTTAGGTAGTTCTAGGAAGAGAAATAATAGGGTATGTTTTCTATTCAAGTGAAATTAAGCTATTAAATAAGAGAAAAAAGAAATTAAGATATATATTTCTAGGTAATCCAAATATCAACGATTATATTGAAACAGAAATTAGGGGAGAAAAGCTTCAAAAGAAAAGATGCTGAATAAATCATTTTACTACCTTGCAGGAGACCAACCAATAAGATTACAAGTATTTACCCAGGTAATGCTGATTAAATGGGATCAAATGGGGAAAAAAAATCATGTACAAGGAATTTCCAGAATGGAAATGGGCTACAGAGACTGATGTCCATTTGGAGTATCAATTACTGTCATTCACCTTTGGGAAAGTAGTACTTTTTTAAAAAATAATGCTAACCAGTGAATTGTTTTTCCATGAAATGGCCAGGTTTGTCTAACTGCCTTATAATAATTTCTAGCTAACTTAGTTATCTGCAATAATAATATCAATCTTAGTACCACTGTTACAGGAACTCTGCAGTGGAATCCAGAAATGATTCTCACTCTCAGGCCTTTACCAAAGTAATATTCCTTCCTCTTTTGTGATACCACACCAGGTAATGGGAAGGAATCTATGAGTATTGTGCAGAAGAAATTATTCAAATGTTCTGTGTTCTAAGAGAGTGAGGCAGAAGGACCCCAAATTTGGGCCGAGCTCAGGTAACTGACATGGGGAAGGGAGGAGAAGGGGGGAGAGAAGAGAAGAAAAGGAAAGGAGAAGGGCAAAGGGAAAGAGAGAAAGGAAAGCCTAGGGATATAGCTCAAGTGTAAAGTCTTTTGGTTCAATCCCTTCTGCTTCAAAAAAAAATTTTTTTTTAATTTTACAGCCCTTAAAATCCCCAAGGTCCCCTATATTCAACTATATTCAATAACCAGGTCACAGCTAATTTGGAAATTGATTACTGATAGGATAATAGTATGGGCCAAAGCATGCCTTGGATCAACCATGGGCTAAAGTCCACCTCCCAGTCAATCTTTAAAGGTCCTCATCCTGCACAGGGACCTGCCTAACTTCCAAACAGTGGGCAAAGTAGTAGTCCAAAATCAATTCAGTGCTCGCTTCGGCAGCACATATACAAAATCAATTCAGGGGAAAATCCTCAATTTGGGTGCAGTTGCAAACATCTCAAGGTATCCAATAGTAACTTTTGTCCATGGGCACACTCATTATCTACTCAACCACATGAATTGCATCTCATAGATACAACTGTAACAAACACAGTGGATTATGGGAAAGGAGGTTTACACTTCACACTAAGGACATGACTTTGCATGAGCTGTCAACACATCCAGGACAGTGCTCTGGGAAGGACTTGAACTCTTGACCAAAAATAAAAGCTAGTTTTCCCTTATCCTCGGGGCCACTGTGAGCCTTTTTTCACTGGCCTCTCTCTGCAGTGTTCTTTTCTGCCTTCAATAAACATACATTTCACTGTCTTTTCTGTGTGTCATGTCCAATTCTTTGTCTAGGATACCAGGAATCAATCAATCAGTCAATCTCCCCACCCCTTTCTCTCCCTACTATCTCACAGAACTAAATCAAATCAAATATTATTTCACTTTCACCACCCTCTTTGGCCATATATTTCACACCTGTAAACGCTGAACCCACCCATGTTAGCGATCAACATAGCCTTGAGCAATACTCTAAAAGTGGAGGCTAAAAGAACTAAAATTGTTAGATGAAGAACTAATAAGAAAAACAACACATTTATCTCATATCAATCTTAGAAATACTTCTGTAGAAAAGGATATTCAGAATCTCTAAGTCATAAACAGACTATGCATCTCTCCCCCATCCCTCCCTCTTCCCCTTGCCAGTTATCTCTCTCTACACATGTATGTACATATGTATAAATATATGAAGGACCTATTTCACACCTGTAGACATCTTTCTTTAGTTTTTAGATGAATTAACAATCAATATGTTTCTCTTGAGAAAATTAACAATTTATCTGCATAAGTAATGCTCCAGTTTTCAATGAGTCCTCAGTCTGAATCAGGAAAGAATAAAGATATACAGAAAGGAGAAAAAGGCACAGTTCCTAGACATAATCAAAGATTATCTATATCTTTACTCCATATCCTTACTCACTAGTATTATGATTAGTCATTTCAAAAAAGAAGACTAAAGCTAAAAAAGACTTAGCTTACTCTTATCTTATAGACTGATTTTCTACGTGGACAGAAACCTTATAAAGCTACATTACCCACCACCCTAATTCCACTGAGACTAAGAAGGGAGGATTTGTAACAGGGACTTTAAAGACTGGACCTGGCGACACCAAGAAGGTAACCAAAAGCACAAAAAGGCATGGCATCCCTGCCTTCACTTCCTGTCTCCCTTACTGCCTTAAAAGTCTGAGTCTGATTCCTGCTCCATTCTG